>CM061046.1:4768397-4905848 GCA_030762985.1 Adelphocoris suturalis
TTTTTTTTTTTTTTTTTCAAAATTTTTTTTTTTTTTTTTTTCATGTAAAAAACCCTATGCATTGCAGCAAAAACTTGCCCCAAATCTCAGCTATTCAACGGTATAATCAATTTTCATTTTACATAGTTAATTGGGGGAGAAAAGTATGTTTGCATGTTTAAAAACGTGGTTTTTTCCGATGAAATGGAGGGTTTTCTTGAAAAATTACCCCCAACATTCACACAGGGTCATTTTTCACAAAATCCATCGATTTCATAGAAAAATCCAGGTTTTAATTATACAAACATACTTTCATCTCCCAATTAACAAAGTAAAATGAAAATCGATTATACCGTTGGAAAGCTGAGATATAGGGCAAGTTTTTCCAGCAACGCGTACGGTTTTTTAGTTTCTTTAAAGTACTTTAGCCACCTAAAAAAAAAAAAAAAAAAAAAAAAAAATGAAAAAGTGAGAAACTTTCGTGTTCAGTTCATTTTTTGCTTATGTCACCTGTAGTAAAGAGACTTCAAATACCTTAGGGAGATAGGACATTTACTGTTATTTATAACGATTTATCTATTTTTAAGTTTACATTGTAAATTAGGAGAGATATAGCCATTTTATTGATGTAAAATCGAAAAAAGGAAAAAAATCTTAAACCATGAATAACTCGGAAACAAAGCCCCTAAAAAAAGTCTATGTGGCAATTTTTGTCGGAAATGAGCTTTAGAAGCGACTCTACTCGTTTGTGCCACCTTAAGTGTGCTCATACGTACATCCTCGTACATACGTTTCATTCAAATGTAGGTAAGTATGTAGGGTTGGATGGAATAACTCTTTCACTTCAAACAAGTTATTGGTTTTCTTAAATTTGAGACTCAAAATCAGATTGACCTTTGTCATCCTTGTGAATGCAAGGGTTCCCTCAGAACAGTTCGGGGGTCATTCAGTTTCATGCATATTCACCACGGTGACAAATGAGGCAGGTGTGGCGCGAAAATGCACGACTGCTTGATTTTAGTCGCTCTCATTAATACCCGACAGTAACAGCATGATCCTGGCACAGGACGAGACACGCTGTGACTGCTCTCAAAGCGAAAACACCATGTCCTGGCACGAGATGTTATCCTTCCACCTTCAACTGTTTACTTCCACTTGTTCACGTCCCATTTCCCCACCCCCTTGCATACCTTTCTGTCACCCCTTTCTTGTAAAATGGAGAGGGGGGGAGTTGATGATGTGCGGAGAGCAATAGGTTACGACGGCTGCCTACATACTGCATCCAATTTCCTAACCACTGTTTCCCCGTTTTTTTTTAGTGTGTGAGAACTTTAATGCTAATTTCTAACAAATCGCCAGTCCTCACTATGTAGTTAAGAATCCTACAGCTCTCCCTCTCCGCCAAATCAGGGATAGATATGACGGTGTTGGCTCTTATGATATCGCAATCTCTTGCTCATTCTGTATCTATTAAGAGCACAGCCGTTTCATAATAGTTCTTGATAGAAGTCTTTTGATGTTTGTCTTTTGATTGAAGTCTTTTGTTGACGGAGTTTACATGAGGATTGCATTTGAGGTTGATCATAATATCAATAGTATTGTTATTTAATGAAATTATGAATTAAAATGTGGTGATCTTGCACGCTCAAACAACCCCCCCCCCCCCCTTTTTCAGTAGAAAATTTCAATTTTGGTATGATTAGAGGAGGTGGATATCCCCATAGTGGGCCATTTCAAGATGAGTAAGGATGAGTTAGTTTACCAGAAGTGGAGCATGTCGGCACATCCATAGCAGGGAGCCGAAGGCGGGGGGGTGAGGGTGATGTGCATGCAGATGAGTAAGAAGTGTCTAGCACCTCCCTGATGGGTCGCTCCTGGATCTGCAAAAATATTTGCATTCCATATCAGCAAGTAGGAGATGATTAAGGTGACAGAGTACCTGTTAATCAAGATACTAGGATGACCCGAATGATGAGAGTGAGAGTGAAAGCTTTCTCTTACAAAGTGAAAAATCAGTTTGCTGCGCATAGCACCTCATAATCAACAAACTTCTGACTTTGATCAATCAGTTCAGTGTCCTTAGTGTGTTTTAAAAAGAACTATTGAATTTTTTATATCCTTTTGGTTCATTATTTTCAATAATTTTCAATAATGAACCTTTTTAATCGACCGATTAGAAAAGTTAACCCCCCCCCCCCCCCCCTGAAACTTGTCAGTTTACATTTCAAGATACGTAGATTCTAGAAATCGTATTAAAAAAATATAAAAAATAAAAATCCGTCCGTCTACCATCCCCCTTTGGAAGATTTTCTCTGTAACTACATGACCAAGTTTTATTTAATTCCGCTTAAAAAATCATACAACCACCAGGATGGTGCCTTGAAACCTCAGCATTAATTTTGATAACCTAAAAGGGGTTGAAATATTAGCGTCATCAAGGAATTTGTAAACTCTCTAAATAAAAGGGGCCCCCCTTATTCAAAACAGAACTCAGCCCTATGTATAGAATCAGGACAATCCGAGGCAATGTGCCACCATCTGTCTTCACTACCAAAGGGTTTATGTGTTGACAGGGCAAAAAGGCATCAAGTGTGAATATGCAAACTCAAAAAACGACTTTGGCATGCAGGAATAGGCTGAACTTCACCGATTCGGCACGATCTCATTCCATTTTCTATAGTAAGTTGGCAATGTTTAAATACGTGCAGACATGTGATCTGCTCAGAAGACATATCTAATACAAAGTTATTAACTAGCAGAAGTGGGAAGGGTAGATTAAAAGGTTCTGTGTGAGCCCCACCCTTAGATGTGTCCCCCAGCTCGGAATAAATTATTGGGCGTGATTGGATATGGTGGATATCACCATAGTTGGCAATTTCCAGGCGAATATTTGACCAGTTACCTGAAGTGGAGCATGTCGGCACATCCATAGCGGAGAGCCGAAGGTGGGGCTGAAGTGATGTGCATGCAGATGAGTAAGAAGTGTCTACCTCGTCCTTGATTGTCATTCCTGGATCTGCAAAGATATTTTCATTGAAAATCAAAAAAACAGAAGACGGTTAACGTTTGTGATTGACCAAAAAAAAGTTACCCCCCCCCCCCCCTTTTAACTAGTTTGTTTACATTGTAAGATACGTAGATTCTAAAAATTCTATTAAAATTGAAGAAAAAAAAAAAAAAAATCTAACCACCATCCACCATCTGAAGCTTTTCTCTGAAACTATGGACCGAGTTTTAATAAAACCTGCTTAAAAAATCATACTTCCACCGAGGGGGTGTCTGTAATCTCAGCATTATTTGTGATCAACCCGAACGGGTTGAATATTATAACGAAATCACGATTTTGAAAACTCTTGGGATAAAAAGTCCCCCCCCCCCCCTCCTCACCTAATTCAAACAGAACTCAGTCCAATGAATAGAATCAGACAATGCGAAGCAATGTGCCACCAAATGATTTTGCTCCCAAAGAGTTTGTGGTGATGGGAAAAAAGTCATCAACTCGAATGTGAATTGCAAACTCAAAAACGGTGCAAATTATTTCACAAAGGTTTATTATTTTGGTTTATTATTTCCAATTATAAGCCTATGTGGATCGTGTAGCAAAAAATTTTTATAACCCCCCTCAAACTTTGTCACTTTACGTTTCAAGGTGCGTAGAATCCAAATTTGAAATGTCCGTCCGCCGTCCACCGTTCGCCGTCCGGGCCATAAAAGGCCTAAGAATTGACTTAAAAAACCCGTTCTTTCGCACATAGACTCCATTTGGGGTCTAGTTGGTCCTAACGTTTAATCATCCCGATCGCTTTACTCGCATAGATGCTATGGGCCAAAAACGGGCGAAAAACTGTCTTTTTTTTTTTTTTACACGCGCACGCCTGGCACGCTTGGCAGGGGGTCACGGTGGGTGGAGAGGGGTGGGGGGGGGGGGGGGGGTGGTGGAGTGAGAGGAGGCGCCGGCGCTGCGGCACCTTGAGGTGGGTATGGCGCCGGCGTTCCTTCGAGGCATGAATATTTTTTTTCAAGGTCATATTTGTGTGTTAATACCAAAGCTTTTCCTACGTAAATTTAATAACATATCCTCTCGACTTTTCGTACGTACTTAGATAATGATATTATTAAGGCAATACCTATTTGAATAGATAAGGAGCTCAAATCGAGAAATATAAATATGCGTATATAATTATAGAAGTATAGGTTGTGGCAACTCGAAATAGGACACGCCGAGGAGTCTGGACGGGCCTTATGACGTACGCAAGCCAACTAAAACTACGATCAAACTCAATTGAAAAAACGCTGCAAATTATTTCACAAAGGTTTATTATTTTTTCAAATGAGTATGATCGTAGTTTTAGTTGGCTTGCGTACGTCATAAGGCCCGTCCAGACTCCTCGGCGTGTCCTATTTCGAGTTGCCACAACCTATACTTCTATAATTATATACGCATGTTTATATTTCTCGATTTGAGCTCCTATCTATTCAAATAGTTATTGCCTTAATAATATCATTATCTAAGTACGTACGAAAAGTCGAGAGGATATGTTATTAAATATGCGTAGGAAAAGCATTGGTATTAACACACAAATATGACCTAGAAAAAAAAAGTCCAGTCATGCAGCATGACCCCATGAGCGAATTTTTGAAGAATATTACCGATTTTTACAACCAGCGAACGGCATTATTTCGATTTTTGACTGATTTTTCAACTTTGAAATTTTTGAAAACTTGATACATATTCTTATAGGAAATTTTAAGCTGATTCCGAATATACCACATGTTAGTATGCTGAAAAAATTATTTCGCACGACAAATCGCAAAAAACAGGCTATTTTGAAATTTTTGACTACATTTTTGAAAATTTCAACCCGAAGATGTAATCCGATCAAGCTGGCCAACGAACTTGAACTTTCGTTTTGTGCCCTTAACATTTTAAAATTTGTTTGAAGTTTCTAGCACAATTCTACGGACAGTTATCGTCTGGAATGACACATACATACATACATACATATATACATACATATATACATACATATATACATACATACATACATAAAAAAATGCGTTAAACTTCAGAATATGATTCAGAATAGCCTGAAACGGATTTCTGCATAATTTTTTTTCAAAAATTCACATTCTACAAATTTTGAGGCGAGAGCAATAGCTTAATTTTCTTCAAAAATTCGCTAAAAAGCAGCATACAACCAAATTTGATTGGAATCAGGAAAACTTGCTATTTAACTGGAAGCGTTTGGTTCGGTTTGAGATCTTTCTAAGGAATGGCGGAGGAAGGTTCGCGGATCGTGTAGTGGCGGAGGGGGGGGGGGGGGGGGGGGGGGGGGGGGGGTCGGGACGCGAGCACACTGGCAGATCCACACGGAAGGTATTAAACTCAATCATGGCCAGGGGGGGAATAAATCGTATCCCGTTTCTAGGATGCTACCTACTGTTCACGAAAATTTCCAGCAACTATGAAATGACCTACCTACCTAATTTTTATTTTTCACATTCTTTGATTGATCGTAATGAACATCGTCACTAGGCTGTCCTAAGCCAAAAAGTAATATTCGCGGATCGCGTAGGGTGATCGGAGCGAGGGGCGGGGGCGGATCCACAAGGAAGGTATAGGCACCTACCTATCATATCGCCTCCGGGAAGAAATAAACGTAAGTAATTATCTCGTTTCTAGGACGCAGCCGTTTCAAGTTCACTCGTTCTAACAACCTAACTTACGGAATTCCATCCTTTTAGAATTCGCTTACTTTGTGGGACCGATCGTGGAGAGGGTGGTCGCATTGTAATAGTGATGAATACAAATCGATGTAAGATTCGATTAAACCAACTTTTTTCTTTAAAAAAATCGAAGACTAGATTTTTTTTAGAAAACTCGCAATAAATTTTTTTTCTTTTTTTTAAGCAAAGTTTAATGGAAATTTTATAGCGTTGGTACCTAATAGCTAACACTCAGAAAACAGTATTAGGAACTATGAACTCATGAAGGATCAGTTTAAGTTTTTTCACTATGAAATCTGAAACTCCGGCATACGTTCCAAAACTAAATCGAATTCTTGATGGAACAAAATAAGAATCACGAGAATTGGCGTGTCGGCGTGTCCTATTTCGAGTTGCCACAACCTATACTTCTATAATTATATACGCATGTTAATATTTCTCGATTTGAGCTCCTATCTATTCAAATAGTTATTGCCATAATAATATCATTATCTAAGTACGTACGAAAAGTCGAGAGGATATGTTATTAAGTATGCGTAGTAAAGCATTGGTATAAACACACAAACATGACCTAGAAAAAACATATATTCATGCCTCGAAGGAACGCTGTACCCACCTCATGGTGCCGCGGCGACTCCTCTCACTCCACCCCCCGCTCACCCCCTCACCACCCACAGTGACCCCCTGCCAGGCGTGCCAGGCGTGAGTCTATCACGTCTAACACTAAAGCCTCGAAAAAGACACTTTTCTCCCGTTTTTGGCCCATAGC
The DNA here is from genome assembly GCA_030762985.1 of Adelphocoris suturalis. Classification (NCBI taxonomy): domain Eukaryota; kingdom Metazoa; phylum Arthropoda; class Insecta; order Hemiptera; family Miridae; genus Adelphocoris; species Adelphocoris suturalis. Next base: position 4,774,873 of record CM061046.1, read on the forward strand.
ATCTATGCGAGTAAAGCGATCGGGATGGTTAAACGTTAGGACCAACTAGACCCCAAATGGAGTCTATGAGCGAAATAACGTGTTTTTTAAGTAAATTCTTAGGCCTTTTATGGCCCGGACGGCGAACGGCGGACGGACATTTCAAATTTGGATTCTACGCACCTTGAAACGTAAAGTGACAAAGTTTGAGGGGGGGTTATAAAAATTTTTTGCTACACGATCAAATAGGCTTATTATTGGAAATAATAAACCAAAAGCGACTTTAGCATGCAGGAGCAGGCTGAACTTCTCTGAATCGGCTCAATCTAATTCCATTTTCAGTAAGTTGATATTGCAGTGCGGGTGAGGTAATATTACCACTCACACCAGGTAATATACACCACTCCCCCAGGACCCGAGCCCTATTCATAGGTCCGTAGAAGGGGCTGCCGCATTCTTCTGTCCCGTACGGTGGTTTTACTTTCAGTATGAATCAGATAGCAGTTCTGAGCACTCCCTTGGCGGATTGCATGTTTTTGAGCCAGGAAAATGGAGTCCAATCCAAGCCCGTTTTCCTCATTTTTGGCTCGTTTTTCTTGATTTTTATTGATTTTATCCTTCTTCTAACTTTGGTACTGCATGACTATCATACTAATGTTGAACTTCAATTGAAGGCAAATGAAAATTACAGGTTGTGTAGTGCTGTGAATTTTTTTTTTTTTTTTTTTAACAATTTAAAAAAAGTAACAATGTGACAAGTCATAAAAACTCAACTTCCGCACGGGGGGTTGTTCCGCCTTTCGTGACCCGCGCTGAATGGGTTAAACACGTGTAGACTGGTGATCTGAGCAGAAGACCTATCTAATACAAAATTATTAACTAGCAGCAGTGGGAAGGTAGATTACCTGGTTCTGTGTGTGCCCCACCCTTGTGTCACCCAACATACCTACTACATATCAGATTTCCTAATACTACGCCTAAAAATACTTCGTCGTTTCCACACCCTTGTCAAGATTGTCAGGGAGTGAAGATTATTGGTTTTTTAACCATAATTTCTCCTCTTCATGCACGCAATTCACCTCAGGACGGTTAGGGGTAATTTATTTAGCCTCATGCATATTTAAATTAGTAAATAACAGGGCACTGTGTGGTGCAATAAACTCGTAACTAATTGAGTTTACTCGATACCATTAATACTTCAGTTATCCTGAAATAGGTAGTGTGAAGGCAAAAAGTCTTGTTCCCTTAACGTGCTAAGGACGTTAGGAAAGTAATGTTTGCAATTTCTACATGATAATTTTCAACCGACCCCCAGCTAAGAATAAATTATTTTTAATGTGAGTGAGACTACATAAGATGGATATTACCATTGTAGGTCATTTCCAGACGAATATTTTACTGGTTACCTGAAGTGAGGCTTGCTGGCTGATCATTGTTGGCTGATGAATCAGAAGCGTCAAGCTCTTCCTTGATGGTCAATCCTGGATCTGCAAATTTATTTTCATCTAATATGAACGAACGAAGATCATCAAGGTGAACATTAAAACATTTAATTAGCGAGGTTCTAACCAAACAGATATTACAGAATCAAATCAATTGAAGATGGTAGTGACTAGCTCCCCAACGATTTTTAGTTTTCAAAATTTCCGCTAAAACAGCGCCTCAATTTTTATTAATTTATGTCCGCTGCTAAAATATAGATTAGTGGGACAAATAGGTCAGAATGATGTGCATAGTTTGGTGGTCTGGATGCTCGCATCTCAAAAATACATAACACCAAGTAATCGATCCCTTAGTAAAAATTCTAGTTGTACACATAGGTCAGAATAATGTGTACAGTTTGGTGGTGTGGATGCTCGCCAGCTCGCATCTCAAAAATACATAACATCAAGTAGTCAATCCCAAAGTGAAAATTCAGATTAGTAGGACGAATAGCGCACCGACTGAAGCGCCACAATAGCGGAAGTTTTGAACACTAAAAATCGTTGGGGAGCTAGTCACTACCATTGAAGATAGGTAATTACTGAAAAATAAAAAGCATACCATCATACATGCAATTTTCTACAAACGAGAATCAACTGAACCCATGATAAAAGAGTATGCATTCCAAGTCATTTTTAAGATGAGTTAGTACGTACAATCACAAGGGTATTGAAAAAACTAATAAATTACTTTCCGATTATCTTTATTTCATCATACTGAGGAAAAAAAATGAGGTGGGTACAGCATTCCTTCGATTTATTACACATGTCCCATATGGGTAACATGAGCTTCCTGTTGATGCTAGAAATTGAAATGATCTCTTATCGTGGACAGTTATGGACAGTTATGTGTACTAGAGTTAGTAGATGATGTATCAGAATTTGGAAAATTACATCCCACGGAACAGGGCGAAGCTGTTGGGATGATATCTGCCCACATTTAATACTAAGAGTAACTCGCATCTCCTGATACTACGACTCTAGTTACTTCATCATTTCTATTACCTTATCAGGATAAGGGACTTTAGATAATCAAGATAATAGTTTTTAACCTTAATTTACCCACATGAAGCACATAATTCATAATTAACTGATATTCTGCCGCCGTACGGGTTAGGCGTTGCAATGAACCGTTTCTCAAGCGATTAGCGAAGTTAAGCAATACCGAGCGTGGTGAGCACTGGGATGGGTGACCGCCCAGGTAAGGGTCAGACGTCCAAGTAATTTTCTCGCTTCTGTACGGCGAACCCCTCTCCACTCAAGGGGGCGAGGCAATGAGTAGCTTTAAGCGAAATCATCAGAACGAATTCTGATCCTCATTGGAGGACAGCTGATGACGTCCGCGACGCCCGAGGCAGTCGGACGAAAAGCCCCAACCTGGAATGGTTGTTTACTTTACTTTACTTTTTTTACTGATATTCTGCCACAACTTCTTCAAAATTTCGAATTTGACAAATATATTTATAATACCTAGTCGAAATGACTTAGCAGTCGTGGTAAGATACACCTAGACTTTGCTAGAAAGGAGGAAATACAAAGATGACATTGATTCGATTCAGCATCAAAAAACAACAGGAATAATACCATAAACACGTATTTTAGAGATATGTCGTCCAATATCGAGGTTGCATCGGATCGGAGTGCTCTGAAAGTCTTCTCAACAGATCAAAAACTATCAAAATCCTCAAGAAACACGTATACATTTATGAGGTAACACAAACATGTAAACATACACATCATCAATTCTCAGTTTAACCAAGAGTTGGCTAACGCTGCATCTCTGATTCAACCTTGTGATCAGGGTGTCATTCGCACGTTCAAGGCTCTATCAGTCAGAGATAAGAAAAAGTGTGATAGCCATCTGGATGAAGGACTTGAGAATGGGACCTTCTCCTTTTACATGCCAATGATATCACCAAAAAATAAGCTTGCTTGACCCTCTTTACTTAGCTGCATCAGCATGAGGCCAGTCGTCACCAGCGATTTCTCCAATGAGGCTTACGACAAATGGATGGCCAATCACCTACACAAACCCGCGTCCGAGAGGCTAATTGAGGACGAAATTCATTCAGCCATCCAGCAAGAAAAGAAGAAAGCAACACAATTGAATGATAAGCAGTCCAGCGGTGATTACAAGCCACTGAGTACCTGCCGAAACGATCCAGCCCCGTGAAATGATGGCAGCCCTTCAAGACCTGTAGAGAGGTATTCAACATCAACCCGAACTGTATATTAAATGTATTATGTAGGTATGTGTACTTTTTTGGGTGATTTTCATCATATTCCACCAATTTCGCTTTATGTGGCAGTTAGCTTACTGTAGCCGGTTCGGCTTGGTTCCAACGTGGCCACAATAAGCGGCGTAAACTGTAGTACCATGTGCATTTTATAGAAAATAGTTAGATAAACCTACTGATGACCAGCTTTTAGAAATCGTCACTTTACTGAAAATGGTAGAGATGTGAACTCATAATCATTTCATTGGACACTCCGTTATATACATTGAATAACATTCTACTTTTAAATAGAACTGTTACAAGAATGCAGAGGAACTTGAATTATTTGGCCTCCTTGTCTGATGATATTGATCTGTTTTTCTAAAGTCTGTTTTCTATCAGAAAGATTATTTTTTCTCTAGACATGAATTCCTAGTTTGTCCCTTCCTTTGTTTGTTGTTTCATTGATTACTACAGTATTGAACTGTTTTATTTGGTAAATATGTATGTTTGAGCCCTCTTTTGTGCATCTTCCTGTTTTTATTTATTGCTATAACCTCAATTCATTATATTTGCTAAATCGTTATTCTGAATTTATATTAATTGAATTATTATATATAATTATTATATACCTACTATTTTTGATTTGTTATATTATGCTTGAATCATGATTTACTACTGTAATTGATCGTTGCCCATATCTATTCAAATAAATAAATACATCGAATATGAATGAGATGGAAAATTTACTCCATTCTCGAACTATGGAGAGTTCTTCTCCAACTTCAAACCAGTTCAACTCAAAGTTCGTTTAAAACTTATCTGAATCTACCAAGACTTGTAGTCGGCAAGTGATATTTATTACAACATAAAGACAATATAAACAATAGGTCCGATTTGGCACAGTATTGAACATAGTGTATAAATAAAATGCATATTAGTAATTGCGCATGCATGGAACTTATGACTGTTTGATAGTTGAATGAGTACGCTCTTCCATGTTTTGTTCGATCTCAAAGTTAGTCTCATTTAGGTCATTAACGGCAATCAAAAAGGGGTGTCAGAAGGACACTGCAACGGGCACAATTCTAAGGGGAGCCATGCTGACCGTCCGTCACTAAACGGATTGCCATCACGGACTCCACTGGCAGATTGGAGGGGGAGAAATAATAACAATAACCTGCAAAACGAGGCATTGCCGCACTCTGCCTCAAGGGATACAGCGATGACCAGTTTGTAACCCCTACAGCGGATAAAAATACCCCGTAATAAGAACTAAACTACGACTAGATGATCCTTACAGATACATAAATATTATCGATAAATATGTAATGATAAATACTATATATCTTAGTTAAATAAAGGTATGACTAGATGTACATAAATAAATGAATATATCACAGATCAGAATATCACAGTTCGTTGTAAAGCTCAGTGGCTTTCAGGTACACCAACAGGGATCAATGTTAGTCTTGTTATGCAATTAGCTCAGACATTTTGGATTAAACGATGGAAAGGAGAAAATGGAGGGAGTAATGCAGAAAAAACGTTTTTATTAAACAAAATCTTGTCTGCGCAGCCCACACCTTTTAGCGAATTTTTGAAGAAAATTAAGCTATTGCTCTCGACTCAAAATTTGTAGAATGTGAATTTTTGAAAAAATGTTATGCAGAAATCCATTTCAGGCTATTCTGAATCATATTCTGAAGTTTAACGCATTTTTTTATGTATGTATGTATGTATATATGTATGTATGTATGTATATATGTATGTGTCATTCCAGACGCTAACTGTCCGTAGAATTGTGCTAGAAACTTCAAACAAATTTTAAAATGTTAAGGACACAAAACGAAAGTTCAAGTTCGTTGGCCAGCATGATCGGATTACATCTTCGGGTTGAAATTTTCAAAAATGTAGTCAAAAATTTCAAAATAGCCTGTTTTTTGCGATTTGTTGTGCGAAAGAATTTTTTCAGCATACTAACATGTGGGATATTCGGAATCAGCGTAAAATTTCCTATAAGAATATGTATCAAGTTTTCAAAAATTTCAAAATTGAAAAATCAGTCAAAAATTTAAATAATGCCGTTCGCTAGTTGTAAAAATCGGTAATATTTGCATGAAACATTGTCCAAATTCAGATTTATTACTACTCTTATGGAAGTATCCCTGTATAACCAATCCTAGAACCATGCTGTTTAAAACGTAGGTAGGATTTAATGCTAGTATTAAATATTTTCAATTTCTTTCTTGTTGCTACGGAAAAGCCAAGTGACACTTCCCCATAATTTAGGCTGTCAATAGATGCACAGAGACTACAGTTTGTCTGTCAATTTCTTGCTGTAGGATACTAGATTCGAATGCAACTGACTTTATATCACTCGTAATATAAAGCCTCATCATCGATTGGCTGTGGAAATACGTTTCTTTCATATGACGTCGGTACGTTATTTTATTTTATGTCAAGATTTGATGATGTTATGATAGGATACTGTTAAGATTTCAACTGCCTTCAATACTGACCACATTGGACATCGAAATCTATGAATATTTACCTACATTCGTCTTTAAATCTACAAGATTAGTTTAATAATAATAAAGTATGAGTACCTCCTAATTATTTTTAATAATTTGATTCCATGTTTGTTTATCAAAATCATAAACTAAAATTTCTCTACACAATCAATAGCGACTAAAATGTCGAAGATTTCTTCAAAAATTCGCTCATGGGGTCATGCTGCATGACTGGACTTTTTTCCCTCTATTGGAATAGTTCCGCTAGTATCCCTAATAGTAAAACTAAATTGTTGTTCTCTTGGCTTATTTTGAAGAACTTCATTATTGATATGGTTAGTTGAAAAATGACTTTAGTCCTACAAGCTTGTTGGGAATTAAGAGAGATAAATATTTCTACAGTGAACTCCGCCATTTCAAGTTCATAAGTTATAAATGTGAATTCTTCATCTTTCTATGAACGTGCGATATAGATATAAGTGACAGAAGTGTTCCTGGTGTTTGATGTCGTTCAATTTGTTTCAGTTTGACTAATGATGGGGTAAAACCCAAAATATTATCTCCCTCAATTCCAAAAAACCTTGTAGAAATAAAGTCATTTTCAACTACCCATATCAATAGTAAATTTGTTCTGTACTAAATCTCTTTTAATAATCTCAAAGTTTTTAAAGTGTTTTTTATTTAGGTTGAAAGTTCAAGGTAAAAAGCCACTCAAGTAGCTAAATAGATTAAGAACCTTATGAGCATGTTCGGCACATAGTATAAACACCTAACTTCTCTGATCAGTAGGGTGAATTCTGTGGATAACTTTTGTCATATTGAACCCTCACAGCTTAACTTTGAAATGAATTTAATTTGGCGACTGGTACCCACCAGTAGTTCACCCTAACTTAGCAGGGTAAGAAGCTACTTGGATCAGCAGTGAGGTCTCTGAAGCGAATCGTACAATTAAACCTACGATGAAGATATTTCCATGGCGGCATCATTGGGACTGCTAGATAGCAATGGCAAGGTGCAGATCTGCCATCATCAGCAGAGTGAGATCTGAGACTAACTGCTTTCCTAACTCTACTACTCATTTCCTAACTACTCGGCTGAAATCATAATGAAGCACTTGGAGACTGCTGGATAAAGATGGATTTCTCCATGAGCTGAGTAAGCAATGGGGATCTCAGATCATCTGAAGGGGTCGTCAATAATAAGACAGGAACCTTTGGAAAGCATCACCTTATCTGAATTGCGTTGGGAGTCATCCTGAGCTATGGAAGGTACACATATTTCAAGTTCATACATATGTTTACCATAGTTTGCATATCTCATTGTTGACAAAAACATTTATTCATTAAACCTCAATCTCCTTGATTCTCATTCATCAAAGCAGGTTTTTTAGTTGCAATGTCATGTATTTCTGATCAACATTAAGACGATGGAGGTGATGGAAATGTAGTGGTCCCTTCTCCAAAGGGGAGAGGCAATTAACCTGCTTCATCCAGAGGATATCCTGCAGGTTGAATAACCTCAGGAATATGCCAAGGGGTAGCACTTTCAAGAATCGAGGAGGACTATCCATATCCATTACAACATTAAGAATGATTAATTAGAAGTTCTCCTTCTAAATCTAATGTCACAGTATTCTGGCAGTTCCTTCAGGAAGGATGTTACCTTTCGAGTGTTCGTCGGCGAAAAGGGGATCAGTCTGAATCTCCTCGTCGGTGTGAACTATCTCCATCTTGATCTGCAAATCCGGATGGAAACCTAAACAAAGATATACATAAAACACTCATCAGCTGGTTTGATAAGTATCAGGTAGTGAAATATGCCAACAAAATTATCAAGAACACATCAGATTAACTGCTTCCTTTTAAGATGTTCCTCTGAAGCTACGTCGTATAGAAAAAAGCTTCGTCTATCAGAGGCACGCACTATTAAAATGAGGAGTACCCATTGGTTTGAAAATGTTGGGTTTACTATTCTTAAATGGAAGTAGATATCATTCTGAGAATTATGACACCATCCTTACTTTTCCACGATGAGTGGTTTAATTTTCATTATTGCTCAAAGTTTTGGCAAACTATGACGTCATGCTAGGTAACGGGATCCTGCCCAGGCGGGACCGATGCCATGACGCAGATTTTTACCTCAACATTGGAAAATCATAGAAAGAAAACTACTTAGAGTAGAATAGTGCGGTTGGTGTCTGTATTCTTAGAATTTCACCTGCTTTCATGTTAAAATGTAAAACAAACATGTGGATACCTATTCCTCATTGTTCGAAGATAGACTCTGGAAATTGTATTTAAAAGACAAAAAATCTGTCCCTCTACAATCCCCCTTCTGAAGCTATTCTCTGAAACTACTGGACCAAGTTGTATTAAATTCTGCTTAAAAATCATACACGCACCAGGGTGGAGCCTGTAATCTCAGCATTAAATGTGATAAACCGATAAGGGTTGAAAAATTATCGAAATCAAGATTTTGAAAACTCTCGAAATGAAAGTACCCCCCCTCCCCCACTTATTCAAACAGAACTCAGTCCAATGAATCAAATGAGACAATCCGAAGCAATGCACCACCAACTGTCTTTGCTCCCAAAGGGTTTATGTGTTGGAAGATGAAAAACTCATCAACTCGAATGTGAATTGCAAACTCGAAAAGCGATTTTGACGTGACGTGACGTGCAGGAGCAGGCTGAACTTCACTAATTCGGCTCAATCTCATTCCATTTTCTAGTAAGCTGACAATATTTAAACACGTGTAGACTGGTGATCTGCGCAAAAGACCTTTCTAACACAAAACTATCAACTAGCAGCAGTGGAAAGGTCGATTAGCTGGTTCTGTGTGACCCCACCCTTAGATGTGTTACACAACATACCTATTACAAATCAGATTTCCTAATACTACGCCTAAAAATACTTCGTCATTTCCACACCCTTGTCAAGATTGTCAGGGAGTGAAGATTATTTGTTTTTTAACCATAATTTCTCCTCTTCATGCATGCAATTCACCTCAGTACGGTTCGGGGTAATTTATTTAGTCTCATGCACATTTAAATTGGTAAGAACAGGGCACTGTGTGGTGCAATAAACTTGTAACTATTTGATATTACTCGATACCAATAATAATTCAGTTATCATGAAATCGGTAGTGCTAAGGCAAAAAGTCTGGTTCCCTTACCGTGTTAAGGATGTTAGGAAAGTAACGTTTGCGATTTCTACATCATAATAACTTTCAACCGACCCCCAGCTCAGAATAAATCATTTTTAATGTTGATGGGATTAGATAAGGTGGATATCACCATAGTTGGCCATTTGCCATATGAATACCTGACCAGTTACCTGAAGTGGGGCTTGTTGGCTGATCCATATTGCCTGATGAGTCAAAAGCGTCCAGCTCTTCCTTGATGGTCGCTCCTGGATCTGCAAATTTATTTTCATTTATTACGAACAAATAGGAGAGCATCAAGGTGAACATTAAAACATTTTAATAACAAGGAACTAATAAACAAGATATTATAAGTATTGGTAATTACTCAATTTTAAAAAATTAATTAAGTACTTTCAGATTTTCTTCATTTCATCATAATGAAGAGAAAACACATTTATTACATCATGTCCCATGTGGGTAACTTGTGAGCGTCCTGTTGATGCTAGAAACTGAAATGATCTCTTATCGATGGACTTTCATGGCCAACTTCATCGTGGACAGTTATGTGTACTAGTGTTAGTAGATGATGTATCGGAATTCGTTAAATTTCATCCCTCGAAACTGGGTAAAGCTGTTGGGAAGAAATCTGCCCACATTTAACACTGCCCACATTTGCTTCACCTAATACTACGACTCTAGATACTACATCATTTCTATTACATACCTTATCAGGATAAGGGAAAGTAGATAATAGAGATTATTGTTTTTAACCATAATTTATCCACATGAAGCACACAATTCACAATTTACTAATATTCAGCCACAACTAATATCAAAATTTCAAAGATTTCGAATTTTACAAACCTACTTAGTTATAATACATTCATCGAAATGATAGCAGTTTCAAGGTATGCCTAGACTTTGCTAGAATGGAGAAAATAGAGAGATGACATCGATTCGATTCAGCATCCTAAAAAGTACAGGAAGAATACAATAAACACGTATTTTTGAGATATGACGTCCAATATCTTGGTTGCATCGGATCGTAGTGCTCTGAAAGTCGTCTCAACAGGTCGTAAGACGAAGTCGAAGACATCGCCGCCACATCGTGTCGAATCAAAAACAAAAACCATACAGCTACTGGTGTGACGGTACTCGATGGTAGGTGTACAACAGGAACAACTCTCAAGGTGGCCGTCCACTAAGTCAACAGAGTGGCGCGGCGCGGCGCGACGCGACGCCAAAATCTTGAGGTTCGTCCACTATTGGGCGGATTTCATTTTTCGATCCTTCGTTTCGCCAGTCCCGCCTCATTTCGCTGAAAAAACTGGGGATCTGATTGGGCGAATATGTTTAGATTGCATCCACCTCAATCACAGGCTATTGAAATATTTTCTAGCCTCAACCATAGGGAGGTGTTTGTGGTAAGGAAAAAAAGGGAGGGGGAGGAGGGGGTGGTTAAATGGAATAATTTGGTCATCACCGAACGAACTGGTGATCTGATGTTCGGACGAATGAAATTAGATTAGTCTGAACGTTCTTTTGAGTTACCTATCAAGAATACTTTTAATTTGAAATATGGGGGGTTTTTTATGGAGAGGGAGAGGGGGTTGATCTCAGTAGTTTGGTCCTAAAGGGTTATATATAGGCTAGGACTTTTTTTAATCAAATTCATAGGGCTATCGACCTAGTGGACGGACTACCATCATTTTCCATTATATTTCTAGAGACAGATTTTGGCGTCGAGTCGTGTCGCGAAACTCTGTCGACCTAGTGGACGGCCACCTTCAATCGCCACAGGTAGCACTGGTCACCCTTATCTCTTACCACTAGCAAATTATTTTTTGTGATGAGTAGTTTAGACAACTCTTTTTGGATTCGTTTAGTCATTGGGAAAACATGAATAGGGACTCCTAGAAATATTGGACAGGGTTCAACTGTGCAAGTGGTCGACAAATTAGTAAGCGGATTATTTCTGGGCCCCTGCGGAGGGGGATTGCCTACCGTCAATTATGCACAGTTGATCGCACCTTTGATGTGTATAGTTTGGTGGTCTGGATGCTCGCATCTCAAAAATACATACATTAAGTGGTAACAATTCTAGCTGGACACATAGGTCAGAATAATGTTTATAGTTCGGTGGTCTGGACTGATTTGCAAGATGCGATAAATCTTCTATTTCCAAAGTCCAAAAAAAAAAACATTGACTGCCCACACAATGACCTACCCACCACGCGAGTGAATAAATGTGCATTAAATCCCCCAAGAAATTTTAAAAAAATGTCCAACTCTCGGGTAAGCACTCAATACCCACCACTTCATAATCCGATATGCTATACATTACACCACAGAGGTCTTGTTATCACTGGATAAACGACGGCCATATAACTTTACGATTTGTAACTGAACGGAGCCAGCGCTCCATGTGAAGATAGAGAGTTGCGCCTGTTGTACACCTACCGTCGAGTTGTGACTGTACTGGCGGAACGGGACTGTGGACTGTTGTCTCTCGTTGTCACGGTTCCAAATGGTGACAGCCCTCTCAATCTTACCAATACACTTCCATTAACAAGGCCTTGCTTTTATCATACCATAGTTGAAAAACCTAATTAGTACCATGTGCACATCATTGAAAATAATTAGATAAACCTACTGATGACCAGCATTTAGCATTCATCACTTTATTGAAAATGGTTGTGAGGTGTGAACTCATACTCATTTCATTGGGCTCTCGAGACCTACATTGAATAATATTATGTGCTATCAATACATACCTACACCTAGGCATAGCATAACCTTCCTAGCCATTACTACTGCTCGACCTACCTATGTACTCAGCTACGTACAATAATAAAATATTGGTTGCAACGGTAAAATGGAACGGTTACATTCTTGTCACTGTCACTGTAGGAACAATAACAGACAGCATATTCCGGGTGACCAAGGAGTCTGCCTACCAAATATTAAGTAGGTAGCTCCAAAATTGCAGGCTGTAGAGCAAAACAGAGAGACAGACAAACATATAGACAAATTCAGACCGATAGTAACTCTGTCAAAAGGCTCACTCTGTCATTTTGTATCGTTGTCACACATCACCCTTGAGCGATCAAGCTGGGATATTTACGCCACGAAGGATTTGTGGCAGGAAAAGTAGTGAAACCCAGAGTCTCTGAAGCTCTGATTTACCTAACTTCCAGAATATTGTGGACTGTTGATGGATGACTTTTACCTCAGAGTAAACTAGGAGTTACCTCGGCTAACTGTACTGTTTTTCTTTTAAATTCTTCAAATATGTCAATGTAGGTAGGTACCCAAGTATGTACCGACTCATTATGCGGGCAGAAATTATATGATACTTGGGTGGCTACCTCCATTCCATTCATTACCTGAATGGCTCTGGGATTAGTCAAATAACGTTAAAAATGCACTTTTTCATAGAAAAATACCAATAGTGAGATCATCAGGAAGTTGAATACACAGTTAAGACCACAATGAAGTTAGTTCAGCAATCACTCATAACTTTGTCAAAATGCCTGCAAATTTTGAGGATATACTCAGACGAGTTTTCTGCAGTAGAAGTTATGAAGGGTTGAGGGAAAGGGGCGGGTGGAGGGGGGGGGGGGGGGTAACACGGTAAGCAGTACATAAAATACTTAACTCCGCCAGAAAAAATCCTACGCCATCCACATATTTAGGGTACACTCAGCCGAGTTCAATCACACGTTTGGAGGGGGAAGAGGGGGGGTTGTGTACAGCAGTTAATGAAATTGTTCAAAAACGGGGGCAATACTATACACAACCATGAAGTGATTTCTAGCAGTCTGCTAATGCATTTACACAATAAAGTACGTGATCAAGTTTATTTTCGTTTTGTATTACCCTCCTCTCCCTCGTAACAATTCCTACATATTAAATACTTTGCTCATTTGCCTTCTATTCATTTCTGCAGTAGAGGAAGTGGGGAGAGGGATGTGGCATCTTAAAAAATTCTACATTGTCAGAGTATATTCCAACAAGACGTCCCTAGAGCGTACTAGACGAGGAAATTGGGGATGATCATAATAACGGAAAATCAACATTTTTCACCATAAAAAAGTGATTGCTGGGTAATCAGTGTAGTGTTGACATTATTTCCCATCAAACTAAGTTTCTGGAATGCCTACCTACGTATCCTGAAGATATCAAAGCTTTCTGCATTTCCTGAGGGGGTGGGGTGATCATATGAGCGGAAAATCAACATTTTTCACCATAAAAAAGTGATTGTTGGGTACTCTTTGAAGTGGTGAGACAATATTTCCCATCAAACTATGTTTGTTGAAACTTGCCTACGTATCCTGAAGATATCAGAGTTTTCTGCAGTTCTTCAAGGGGTCGGAGATGAAGAACTCGGATGAGAGATCACTATACTGAGTTCCCAGCAATCACTTTTTTATAGTGAAAAATATCGATTTTCCACTTTTATGACCACCCCAACCCTTGAAGAACTGCAGAAAACTCCTATATCTTTGGGATACGCAGGTAGGTATTCAACAAACATAGTTTGATGGGAAATTATGACTCAAAACTACAATGAGTACCCAGCAATCACTTTTTTATAGTGAAAAATAAACTTATTTCTGTTCTAGAACCAAAAATTTCAACCATGTATCATGTTATCTCCTCGATCGAAACACCAGCTCAATGAAATCATCAGAAATTAACAAGCGGTTGCAATCATGTTCACAATATCAATTATTGAGAATGATCACCTGTGTGTAAACAATTATTTATATAACCATGCTCATAACTCAGTTTGTTGGACACGCACTTCGCAGTAGTTAACATAATATTGTTGGATAAATCGAGAGCTTTCGAACGAATGGTCAACGAATTTTGTGGGATGAAAAACAACGAAGTACCACTTCCCTAGCATAGCAACGACTCGGTTGTAGGCGGAAATCACTGTAACACTATATGTTTCGTGCGCGGAAAAAAATTGACTCGCAAAATTTGCTAGGACCCCAGGGCTAAAACATGATACATGTTAATATCGATTTTTCACTTTTATGACCCCCATCCCCTCAGGAACTGCAGAAAACTCTGATATCTCCATGATACTTAGCTGAGTATTCAACAAACCTAGTTATAATTAGATGTTTATGCTTCGTGATACCTCAATCCCCAATCTCCTCATCTAGTACGCTGTAGGGACGACTTGTGGAGTATACTCTGACAATGTAGGATTGTTTTCTACTGAATTATGATGCCACAACCCCCCCGTCCACTTGGTCTCACTTTCTCAACTGCAGAATGGAATTAAAGGTAAATAAGCAAAGTATTTTAATAAAGAAGTTTTAATTCCCCAGCAACGGCTTGGTTGTACGTGAAAATCAAAAGAAAACGCTTGCATATGAGTCTGCAACACATGGGGACATTTTATGTCTTTAGTTGCAGACTCGTATCATCAGAATTTAACAAGCGGTTGCAATCATGTTCACAATATCAATTATTGAGAATGATCACCTGATTGTACACAATTATTCAAATAACCATGCTCATAACTCAGCTTGTTGGCCACGCACTTCGCAGTAGTTAACATAATATTTTTTTTTTTTTTTTTTTCGTGATTTATTTATTGCAACTGAAACATATACATCTCATCTAGCAATATTACATTTCATGTTAGGCTCACTAAGGGGGGAGGTTTACAGCAAAACCTGGCCCATACTTGTATCAAGTACAGTTAAAAGAACACTGGATTACACTTGCACTATTTGCACAGCACAGTTAGGTCCAGAGGTTTATTTCTCTTGAGTCGCCGAAGTTCTCCTTCGTTGTTTAAAACGTTGAGCATCTCCAGGTTCTCGTGTTTGTGGAGGCGATGTTCGTGCTTCCTTGCATATTTGGCGATAATTTCGGTGACCGTTTCTACCCTCAAGTCTCGATGAATATCATCATTCCGCATGAACCAGGGGGCCTGAACTATACTTCTCAGTATTATATTTTGTCGGGTTTGGATTGTTTTAATATTTGATTTTTTCGCACAACCCCAAAGCTGAATCCCATAGGTCCAGATAGGGCGCAGTATCTGTTTGTATATGAGTAATTTATTGTGTAGTGAGAGATGGGAGTTCCTTCCCATCAACCAGTACATCTTTCTGAACTTGATTTTTAGTTCCTGATTCTTTTTTTCAATGTGATATTTCCAGTTAAGTTTGGAATCAAGGTGCATCCCTAAGTATTTTACAGTGTCAGAGTATGGAATTTTATTTGAGTTGATCTCAACTTCTGGGGCTATGATTTTTCTATTAGTAAAGTTGATATGCACTGACTTTGTTTCATTTAGTTTCATTCTCCACATCTTGGTCCAATTGACAACCTTGTTAGTGGACGTCTGTAGATTGCGAGTTGCAGTTTCAGCGTCATCTCCAACAGAGAGGATGGCAGTATCATCTGCAAAAGTAGCTACAGTTGTGTTTTCCTGTTGTGGAAGATCTCGTGTGTACAGCAGGTAAAGTACTGGGCCCAGGACACTGCCTTGCGGTACCCCTGCTTTTATAGGCTTCAAGACAGAGTACTGGTCACCCTGCTTTACCCTGAAGTGTCTGTTCGCTAGGTAGGATTTTAGGAGTAAGTAAAACTGTTTTGGGAGATCCCTGTGCAGTTTATACTCAAGTCCCTTGTGCCAGACCTTGTCAAATGC
This sequence comes from Adelphocoris suturalis, assembly GCA_030762985.1. Classification (NCBI taxonomy): domain Eukaryota; kingdom Metazoa; phylum Arthropoda; class Insecta; order Hemiptera; family Miridae; genus Adelphocoris; species Adelphocoris suturalis. The sequence continues at coordinate 4,790,888 of CM061046.1, forward strand.
CTGGGCCACGTCCAGGAAGATACTGGCACATATTTTTTTACCTTCTAGAGCCTTTTCTATTATGTTAGTGATTCTATGAACTTGATCTAGCGTAGAGTGGCGTTGCCTGAAACCGAATTGGTGGTCTGGTATCAATTTTCTGTCTTCAATAATTGGTTTAAGCCGTTTGAGCAACAATTTTTCGAACAGTTTTGATAAGACAGGGAGGAGGGATATGGGTCGGTACCCCGTCTTCTCATTTGGTGATTTTCCTGGTTTGGAGATCATTATGACTTCCGCTACTTTCCACTGGGAAGGTACATGTCGTAACCTGAACGTGGCGTTGATGATATGAAGTAGTTTTGTTATAGCCTTTTCAGGGAGCTCTTTCACAATTCGACCGGTTATCAGGTCATAGCCTGGGGTCTTTTTAGGATTAATGTTGCCCTTAATTTCATCTTTGAGTTCTTTTAACGTAACGGGCCGAATATCAAGCTCATCCGTTTTTTCTATCAGTGTTGCGTTTTCTTCAGGTGTCTGCACTGGAAGAGGTTGAAAAGTTTCATAGAGATGATCTGCAAAAAGTTGAGCTTTCTCTCGGTTACTTCTGGCCCATGTCCCGTCATCCTTTTTGATTGGAGGAGAATGAACTTTAGGTCTATTTATATTTTTGGTTACCTTGTAGAGGGAGTATTCGGTGTCTTTCTCTGCAGTTAGGTTACTCAAAAAATGTTCAACTGATTGGTTATCTATTGATCTAATAAGATATTTAAGTTTGTTACCGAGTCTATTAAGAATAGTTTTGTTTTCAGGGGTTCTGTTATTCTTCCATTTCCTTCTGGCTTTACGTTTGGCGCACAGGAGATCCCTTACTTCTAACGGATATGATTTCGAATTAGTGTCATAGTTACAGTTTTGGTTTATTGGGGTACATAACCAGGCTGCTTGTTGTATGTTATTGATGAATAAGTCGAGTTCGTCTTCCAGTTGTTTAGGGGTTTTCAGAGGAACTTTAAGGTCGATCGATGTTTCCAATTGCTGCCGGAAACAGGACCAGCAAGTATTTCTATTGAATAAACTCGGAGAATTTTCACTAATGATTACTTTTTCACTGATTGTTATTATGACAGGCGAGTGGTCAGAGGGTAGGTCATCGCTGTCCTCTAGATTTATGTAACCACTTGAGATACCTTTGCTTATAAAGAAGTCTATTAGGTCTGGGGTTTTGTTAGCATCCGTGGGCCAGTATGTAGGCCTTCCAGTTGAGAGGAAGTCGCACTTGAAAGAAGCTGCTGCTTCATACAACTCTTTACCTTTAGCCGTGGTTAATCGCGAACCCCAGAAGGTATTTTTGGCATTGTAGTCACCTCCTATTATAAAGTTGTTACCAAGCGATTTAAGAAGGACCGTATAATCATCTTTCTTTAAGTTAAACCTGGGGGGACAGTATATTGCGGCTATACTAAAGCTTTTATTATTGAGTTGTACCTTGACCGAAGTTACCTGCATTTTTTCCTCTTCGATTTTTGGTTCTTCATGGTGAGTGATGTTAGCTTTAATGAGAATTGCCGAACCTCCTCTAGCTTTATTACTTGGGTGTAACGTATGATAACACGTGTATCCTCTTATTTTGATGTATGACGTCCGAGTGAAATGGGTTTCAGAAATAAGTAAGATGTCTATCTTGTTGGAGTGGAGAAATAATTCGACTTCCTTAATGTGATTTAGCAATCCGTTCGCATTCCATGTTGCTATTCTTAAAGTCGGTCCCATTAAATCAGTCCATGGCTAGTAAGTCCTTTTTCTAGCTTAGTTATTCTTTCAAATAACTGTTTATTGGTATGTTTTTGTTCATCCAGTCTTTCCAGTATCTGTGCCAGCATTTTTTCTGTGTTCGACACATTAACCTCTTTTTTAGCAACGGTAGCATATGAAACCTTTGAAGTAGTTGCTCCTGTAATGGTTGAAGTAAGCGATTTCCGCCTATTAAAATTCCTCTCAACTGAAGCATCACGCTTGGTCTGTTCTTTCAGTTGGGGTTTAGTAATTTTGTTTCTCATTCTTTGTAGCTCCTTAGCTACCTCGCATCCTCGATAATTTGCTGGATGATTCCCTTTGCAGTTGACACATTTGGGGGAGTCCGCTTTGTTCAGGGTACATTCAGAAGTTTTATGCTTTCCAGCACATTTCACACAAGCAGATTCCTTCCCGCAGTAGGATTGGGTATGCATGTATGACTGGCAATTCTTACATTGGGGAATGAGTTTAGAAGTTTTTTTCACCGGCTCAATCTTCACAATTATGTTGAGAATGGCCTTAATACTATAGATTTTATTTACATCCTCATTTTTGTCGAAGGTTAACATAAAGAGAGGAAGAGGTTTATGAATGGTTACAATTTCACCACTGTCATTTTTCCTTTTCTCTTTCTTGAGAATGTTGGTAACATCCAGGATGGCAAGACCTTGCTCCTTAAGGTCTCCAATAATGTCAGTTTTCTCACATGTTTCATGTAATCCTCTAACCATGACCTTAATAGGTCTGTCTGCTTTGTCTTGATATGTGAACCACTGTTTTTTATCTGAACGTAGTTTGTCTGTAATCAGTTTCCAATTGGTTCTTGTATCTACGTTTATTTTCCAAACGTTATTATTGAGAGCAGTGACCTTGTATTGCTCTCTAGGGATATTCAGTAACATATCTTTGAGGGCTGCGTAGCTCTTTAGCCCTACAACATTTATGGGTGGTGGAGGAGGGTCCTTTTTAGGCTTAATCGTTTCTACCTTGGTTACCTTGGTTACGTCCTTGTCAGTCTTAGTCGTGTTGGTAGGCCATTCAACCTCCGGAGAACGCCGAGCCTTACGCTTTTTGCGGGCCCTTTTTAAGATCCAGTCAGTTTCTCGAGACAATTCGTCTTCGTCCGTACTGTAGGATGTAGGGACGTTGGGTTGAGTTAATTCCGATGTCCTTTGTTTTTCCTTTTGATTTTCATTTAATTTAACAATATGATCGTTAGCTTGACTGAGGTAATCGCATAAGTCAGTTATAATAGAGTACAGATGATTAAAAGCATCACTTACGTTGGGGTCAGCGAAGGCTCTTGTTGTTATGCGATGTTGCAATAACTCTTGCTTAGTTTGATCAACAATGTCCTGGAGCGTCGTCTGCTCGCCAGCGGCGTCCGCCTTGTCAGTCATCCCACTAAATAAACATTCCCAAACGCGAAGCGAAACATCAGTGTAATAAACCTTTATCGCGGGAGGTCGCTCCGATGTTATTCCAACGAGCTCTCGCACAAGACTGATGATATTCCTGATATGCGATCAAAAAAAAATTCAAATGAAAAACGACGAAGTACCATTTCCCTAGCAACGACTCGGTTGTAAGTGGAAATCATCAAAATATTTTCGTGAACAATTTTTCGTGACGTTTTTTTGGTTTATGTGCCATTAGGGTGGTTCAAAAAAAAAAAAAAGTTCTGGGATTTTTGGTCCCCATTGCGTTTTTGCTTCCTCGGTATGTCAGAATGACTCTCCTAAATTTTTAGCAAAAAATATTAATCCTAACCACTTTACCTGGGTCGATTTTTGCCAGTTATCGACTGCTATCGTAACCAACCTCTAAATTGGGACCGACGTGATGATTTGAAGGACGGATTTCAATTTTTTTAGGTCTATTTATGGGTTTTCGCATGCGCTGAACACGATGAACCTGTTTATTTTACGCTCCGTCCACTAGTTATCCGGTAAACTGGGGGAGGGCACTGCTTGAAGATAAGTAAAAATCGAAAATTTCACCGAAAATGCTGTCGCCTGGTTAAGAATCGTACTAGAAACATGCTATTATGGTCGGATAATATGCTTTGGCATGTTCTGAACATGATTCCATTTTTTACTATACTTTTTTACTTCGTTTATCGGCCATAAACCTCAAATTACTTGTAGGGTAATAGACAAATTCACCCTAATTTCACCAGAAATTATGTCGCGTTGATAAATAATTTAAGGTCCCAAAATACCTTGTGCTGATAAAATTTGGTATTTTTTTCATGTTTCGATATTTCATCGTGTTTAATTTTTTTTTTTTTTTTTGTATATTTTTTGTTATGTTATTCTCGTTAAAATGTTATGTTTTGTGAAACTAAAATTATATTACATATTATTTTCAATTATACTGCATCATTTTTTTATTTAACAATCCAATCACAGTTCAGACAATTCAGAACTATGAATTTGACCCCGGAAAACCGATGGAAACTAAGGAATTTTACAGAAAAATGGGAAAATTTTAGCTATTTTCTCCATTTCGCCGCTATATTTGGCGAATAAGTACAATGCCGGTTCAGGTCCTTGCCAAATTACCTACGGCTTTGTATCGAGTATCCTGGAAAATACCAAATTTTATCGGCACAAGGTATTTTGGGACCTTAAATTATCAACGCGACATAATTTCTGGTGAAATTAGGGTGAATTTGTCTATTACCCTACAAGTAATTTGAGGTTTATGGCCAATAAACGAAGTAAAAAAGTATAGTAAAAAACGGAATCATGTTCAGAACATGCCAAAGCATATTATCCGACCATAATAGCATGTTTCTAGTACAATTCTTAACCAGGCGACAGCATTTTCGGTGAAATTTTCGATTTTTACTATCTTCAAGCAGTGCCCTCCGCCAGTTTACCGGATAACTAGTGGACGGAGCGTAAAATAAATAGGTTCATCGTGTTCAGCGCATGCGAAAACCCATAAATAGACCTAAAAAAAATTGAAATCCGTCCTTCAAATCATCACGTCGGCCCCAATTTAGAGGTTGGTTTACGATAGCAGTCGATAACTGGCAAAAATCGACCCAGGTAAAGTGGTTAGGATTAATATTTTTTGCTAAAACTTTAGGAGGGTCATCCTGACATACCGAGGAAGCAAAAACGCAATGGGGACCAAAAATCCCAGAACTTTTTTTTTTTTTTGAACCACCCTAATGTGCCATATTGCAAATACATCAAATGTCAAAAACCAAAACAAACTTGATCATGTACTTACTTACTTCATAAGCAGACATGCATGATGCATTAACAGACTGCTAGAAATCACTTCATGATTGTGTATAGCATCGCCTCCGTTTTTAAACAATTTTATTAACTGCGCTACAAACCCCCCTCACCCCCTCGAAGCGTGTGAATGAACCTGGTTGAGTGTACCCTAAATTATATCCTCATAATTTGCAGGCTGTACGATGTTTTTTTGACAAAGTTATGAGTGATTGCTACCTTCATTGCGGTCTACGTTAAGTTGGGAAAGTTGTATATAACTTTTCATCGGATATGGTACTTCTCCAAGCAACCTAAATACATAGCTTCATTGGCTTGCCAGATGACAATTGCAAATCATGAGTGATTACTTACAGTAATGTAACGGCCCGAAAATATTTGATACCTCGACAGGAGTTCAAACTCGCGTCATTACAACTCAGGGGGAATTTCCCCCAAGTTGCAACACTCTAACGATCTGAGCTATGAGGCCAGGGTGATCAAACCTCTTCGGCTGTGAGAGTTATATTCCTGGACCGTAACACTAAGCATGTATAATATTATGAACTAAGGTCTATAATTAACTATCCATATTGTTTACCTTGACTCGTTTCCATCACCAACAGAATCGAAGATCATTCAATTGTCACTTCAGTGAGACGCAGCGACGTGTTGTTATCCCGTAGGTTGACCAATTTTACTTTAAGTACGACAAAACAACGTATAGGTACGCTAGAGGAGGAACAAATTTAGTTTCTGTGTATGAACTCGCGGTATTTAATTTTAGATGATTCAAACAGAGGGAGAAATGTTAGGTTGATATTTACTTCTTCTTCTTCTCTCTTCTTTCTGCTGGAACCATCTCCGAGAGATGTGTGCCTAATGGTGTGTGTTTTGTGAATGAGCCCATATTTTTTCAGTTCATTTCATGTTGGTATGGTTCATTCTTTTGTTGTGTCCTGACCCTTTATTTGACATATTATGTCTTTAATTTGGCACATAAACGAAAAAAGCGTTTAAAAAAAGCGTTATGGTTGGTTTTCTGATGATTTCCGCTTACAACCGAGTTGTTGCTAGAGAAATGGTAAGTACTTCATCGTTTCTCATCCCACAAAGTTCGTTGACCATTTGTTTCAAAGTTCTCGATTTATCCAACCATATTATGTTAAATACTGCGAAGTTCGTGGCCAACAAGCTGAGTTATGAGCATGCTCATATGAATAATTGTTTACACACAGGTGATCATTCTCAATAATTTATACTGTGAACATGATTGCAACCGCTTGTTAATTTCTGATGATTTCATTGATTTGATTCATAGCAGGTGATCCGAATATTGCGAGAACGGTTTGATTTGTGAAGTGGTGGTTAAATCATTTTAATATGTAATTTCTATACTTTACACTCCAGGAAGCTGTAATTTTGTATGTAGCCTCTTCAGGACATTAACTTGATGATGCCCAGGGTTCGGATCAGCTGAGTGGCTCTTAGAGCTTACATACGAGTCTGCAACACATACAAGTGCACAACTAAGACATAAAATGTCCCAATATGTTGCAGATCATTCCAGTGTGAGATGAATGGGTAGCGGGAGATCAGCGAGCTGAGAGATGATAAGATAAGCCAGCGGAACGAGATGAGAAAGCTGTCGGACATCTGCATGACGTGCACTGTTCACTAAGTTCTACCTTTGCATTGACCCTCGTTTTACTTCTACGGTTATTTATTGAAAGTTTCCTACTCTGAGTTGTGTGATATGGAAAATCTTATTGGTGACAACGACGTAGAATGGGAACCTTCGTCTTAATAGCAACAAAATACAAAATCAAACAGTAAAATAATATTACTCAATCTCAACTGAAGAGTTATTTGTAAAGCTATTTACATTAAAAAGTAAGAACGACGGTCGACTTCGAGATCAATTTGAATTCTTCCCGCGAGATAAACACCACATTCTCTCACAAAATCATCAGCTGGAGGCAAGAAAAGATTGAGCATGGATTTCTTATTCCTGTTGGGAGGTTTGTTCTTTGTTCCCAATGAATATTTTTCATTTTTCAACCTGTTTGTTGTCTTGCAGGCCATCTCTTTACGGTTCAGATTCTTTATTCATACATGAAATGTTTACCTATTCAAAGGATGGCGCGAGCCCACCAAGCAGGTTACAACTGTTGGAGACTATTCGACGGTTAACTTCAGTCAAACCCGTTCACAGTGCGGATTTGGTTACAAACGGTTTGAAATCAGGTGTTGGTCACGCATGCGCACTAAACCAATCACAAACCTGGTCGCCAACGGTTGGTAACCGTTTCCAACCGGCACTGCGAACAAAGCTAATATGAAGTAAAGGAGGTTTACTTAACGACAATAACATGAGTATAAATTAATTGAGCAAAAGTGATTACAAAAAATGAAAATTCACCTCAATTTTTGCGCATTTTCTTAAAAACTGATTAGGAACATAATTTTCATTTTAAGAAGCTCACATTTGAAATGTCGGTAAAACCCTCGGTCCTCGGAGAGGAGTAACGATAAACATCAGAAACGCTATTTTATGTCTTAGTTGTGGACTCGTATGTGTTGCGGACTCGTATGCAAGCTCTATGAGCCACTCAGCTGATCTGGACCCTGGGTATGTCAAGTAAATGTCCTAAAGAGGCTACATACGAAATTACAGCTTCCTAGAGTGTAAAGTATAGAAATAATCTGTTAAAATGATTTAACCACCCCTTCACCACAAATCAAACCGTTCTTGCGATATTCGGATCACCTGCTATGAATTAAATCATCGAAACACCAGCTCAATGAAATCTTCAGAAATTAACAAGCGGTTGCAATCATGTTCACATTATCAATTATTGAGAATGATCACCTCTGTGTAAATAATTATTCATATAAGCATGCTCATAACTCAGCTTGTTGGCCACGAACTTCGCAGTATTTAACATAATATGGTTGGATAAATCGAGAGCTTTGGAACAAATGGTCAACAAACTTTGTGGGATGAGAAACGATGAAGTACCTACCGTTGCTCTAGCAACAACTCGGTTGTAAGCAAAAATCATCAGAAAACCAACCATAACGCTTTTTTTAAACGCTTTTTTCGTTTCGCTTCGCTCGCCTCCACGTCCAGACGGGAGGGGGGGGAGGGGGGGATCCCAATTGGAAATTGTGTGGCATGTAGGAAATACTGCTCGCTTCGCTCGCAAAGTGTGGCATGTAGGGAATATTGCTCGCTTCACTCGCAAACGGTAGATCCATAAGGGTAGGTTTAATGTGTGCAGGGGATGTTGCTCGCTTCGCTCGCTCAGTACGGCTGTATATGTATAGGAAAAACCCTGGACCCCCCCATCAAGTTGCTCGCTTTGCTCCCAAGGTGTGGCTGTATACATGCGATTTATTACAATTGAAACATGTAGAGGATGTTGCTCGCTTCGCTCGCTATACTGCCCACCCAACTTGGCAGACGTTTTTTTTTTTCTGTTGGAAATTCTTACAAACAAAATAAATCTTATAAAACTACGTGGAACCACAATACAGTTTATTTGGGGATGTTGCTCGCTAGGTATTGCTGTATATGTGTAGGAAAAAACCCGTATTTATTCTGTTGAAATGTCGAACGGGAAAGTTACATCCTTCAACACGCGCGTCCGTAGGCCTGCTCGCATTATTGTGAAACGGCAGCGGGCTCGATTAACTTGTCATTTTAATCGCTTCGCCTCCCTTCCCCTCGCATTTTGACTGACTTCCCATCACTTTTTGATATCCGATTTCGGATTCAGATTCGGTGGAATCAAACCTTTATTTCGCCTGCAGAAACCGTCCCAAAAAAAACGTACCTTAATGGGGTATATTTTAATCAAAAAAAAAAAAAAAAACTTGTTTTTCGTCGGAATTTTTGAGAAAACGGGTCCGTAGTCTTGCATTTTTTTTTTAAACACATTTCCCGATACTTTTTTGCGATCCAATCGCGCCGACGTCTTCCTCGTAGAAAAACCTACAAAACCGGTATTTTTCCGGGATTTTCTACGGCCGTTTAGAGGGGTAGAGAAAGCGGGTAAGTGGAAAAAGCGCACATTAACCCGAACTTCAACGCCCCTCCCGCCCTACGGCCCATGTTTCGGCTGGGATTAGAAAATTTTAAATTCGCTTATACACCCTATTGGAAAATCCCAAGAAGATCCCACCACTCGTAGACTCCCCCCACTCAGCCGTTTGGCCGTGCATAGACACGACAAACAGACAGACAGACGGAGTTTCATTCTTATAAATAATAGAGATAGAAATTGAGAATGATCACCTGTGAGTATACAATTATTCATATAACCATGCTCATAACTCAGCTTGTTTGCCACGCACTTCTCACCTTCTCAGTAGTTAACATTATATGGTTGGATAAAATGACAGCTTTCGAACTAATGGTCAGCGAATTTTGTGTGGGATGAGAAACTACGAAGTACCATTTCCCTAGCAACGACTCGGTTGTAAGCGGAAATCACCAAAAACCAACAGTAATGCTTTTTTCGTTTATGTGCCAAAGTAAAGACATAAAATGTAAAAAAAAAAAAGGATCAGGACACAACAAACGAATGAACCATACCAACATGCAAAGAGCTAATAATAGGATAGAGAGGACAGGTCGTGAAGGGGGAAGAAGCCACTTGAGACTCCGCCATGTTAGGGACTGAAACCAGGTAGCCAATGAAATAACGATAACGATGAAATGAGGTTTTATATAACAGTGTTGGAGGTAATTCTCGACCATATGATTGTAGGTAGGGATGTGAAAAAATCGATTATCCCCCTTTTCGATTTAATCGATTTTTTTGGACAAAAAATCGATTTAAATCGATTAAAATCGTATGAAAATTAACCACTTAAATTCAATGGCTCAATTTGATTTTTTAAAGTAATTCTGAAGAGCACTTCATGGTATGCTGAAGGTGAATAAAAGGCACTCATAAAAAATGAAAATTTATAAAAATGTTAGGTAATAGGTATAAAATGTATTAAAAAAAAAAAAATTGTACCATTCGAAAACTTAAAATTTTTATACATATAGAGGAACTTCTAAACGGTAGTACTTTTTGAGGGTTGAGAGTTTCACAGTAGGCTTCTCAAATTTTTAAAATGTTTTATTGCTTAGCGCTTCCGCCATTATCGGCCTCGTCAGAGCTTATATTTAGTGATTCGGTACTTCCGAACTATCGTTTTTTGCCTTTTTTGTGGCCTCTTCAACATCCCAAAGGGTACCTTATAGATTGGAATGTTTCGTCGTATTTGTTAATATGAAACTGTGGAAATCTGGTTGATTTATCACTCATTGTCTTGTGAATGTGTCCTTATATGTTTAAGGGCGTCAATATTGTCAATTTAAATTGAGAAAGAGAAAGGATGACGTAAAATTTCACTATTAACATTGATAAAAAAAAGAAAAGTTTTAAAGTCAAATAAAATACAGAAAAAAGCTTTTCCTCCGCTTGGATTCGAATAACAACAACATAGATTTGAAAAACTGATAAGTAATCATTGACCATGTTGTTGTTTCATTCTCATTGCTAGTCACGGCTAACGTGACGAATCAATCATGAGTTTATTAGTCGTTGCTGTTTATGACAAGTTCGCGTCATCTCGTTCGATCATGAGTTTAACACCTCGTTTCTTCGACAAATCGTAAGGAAAAAAACGCTGCAAATTATTTCACAAAGGTTTATTATTTTTTCAATTGAGTATGATCGTAGTTTTAGTTGGCTTGCGTACGTCATAAAAACGCGCCCAGACTCCTCGGCGTGTCCCATTTCGAGTTGCCACAACCTATACTTCTATAATTATATACGCATGTTTATATTTCTCGATTTGAGCTCCTATCTATTCAAATAGTTATTGCCTTAATAATACGATTATCTAACCACGTACGAAAAGTCGAGAGGATATGTTATTAAATATGCGTAGGAAAAGCATTGGTATTAACACACGAATATGACCCAGAAAAAAACATATTTATATTCATGCCTCGAAGGAACGCCGTACCCACCACAAGGTGCCGCGGCGCCTCCTCTCACTCCACCCCCCTCACCACCCACCGTGCGTGCCAGGCGTGCGTGCGTGCGTAAGTCTAACAAAGCCTTGAAATGACACTTTTTCGCCCGTTTTTGGCCTATAGCATCTATGCGAGTAAAGCGATCGGGATGGTTAAACGTTAGGACCAACTAGACCCCAAATGGAGTCTATGTGCGAAAGGACGGGTTTTTTAAGCCAATTCTTAGGCCTTTTATGGCCCGGACGGCGGACGGCGGACGGCGGACGGACATTTCAAATTTGGATTCTACGCACCTTGAAACGTAAAGTGACAAAGTTTGAGGGGGGGTTATAAAAATTTTTTGCTATACGATCACATAGGCTTATTATTGGAAATAATAAACCAAAATGTACGATTAGTTTGTACGATAAAATCTAAAATGAGGCTTAAAACAGTACCACCCAAAAAGTCCGATTATTAATCGATGTTTTTCCCAAAAATCGATTCTTTCGATTTTCCCAAAAAATCGATTTAATCGATTCTAACATCGATTTTTTCACACCCCTAATTGTAGGTCCCGCCCCTTAGAGATAACTTGCTTCATGAGCTCCCACAGTTTAACAGACACATGCCCTCTCTATCCATGAAATGGAAAAATCTCTTCTAGGAAATGAAAAAGTAGGGGATCATCCGCACAACACACACCAGTAGACACACATCTCTCGGAGATGGTTCCAGCTTCCAGCAGAAAGAAGAGAGAAGAAGAAGAAGTAAGTTTTAACGGAACACTCCTCCCTTTGTTTGAATTTGAATCATCTAAATTCTAAAATAATACCGCGAGTTCATACGCTGAAACTAAATTTGTTCCTCCTCTAGCGTACCTATACGTTGTTTTGTCGTGCTTAAAGTAAAATTGGTCAACCTACGGGATAACAACACGTCGCTGCGTCTCACTGTAGTGACAATTGAATCATCTTCCGTTCATGATCTTCGATTCTGTTGGTGATGGACACGAGTCAAGGTAAACAATATGGATAGTTAATTATCGACCTTAGTTCATAATATTATACATGCTTAGTGTTACGGTCCAGGAATATAACTCTCACAGCCGAAGAGGTTTGGTCACGCTGGCCTCATAGCTCAGATCGTTGGAGTGTTGCAACTTGGGGGAAATTTCCCCGCAGTTGTAACTACGCGAGTTCGAACTCCTGTCGAGGTATCAAATATTTTCGGGCCGTTACATTAAGCTACCATTATACTAGGATGCTAGTATCCGGGATGCTGGCATCTGGTAGGTTAGCGGGGCATTAAATCAAATGGGAGCGATTAGACTAAGGATGCCAGCATCGGATGCTAAAACAGCCTCCCGGACGCTCGATTTTGTGCATCCCGGTTGGGATGCTGAAATTCGAGCAGCCGGACGCTTTTTGCCACCCGGGATGCACAAAATCGGTTGTGGGGCATTGGTTCAAATGCGGCGCATTATACTAGGGTGCTAGCAACGAGACGTTCCAAACCCGACGCGAGCACCTCCCACTCCAACATGTTCCTCCCTACAAAGCAACCGCACCGCGTTGACAACCTTCGTAAATATCCGTAACTACAGGGAGTTATTGTCAACTATACAAATAGTGAATCAAACTTGAACGCCAGGGTATTTTAAAGCTATGTTTCATATCTTTCAGATTGACGTAAGACAATAGCCCGCCATACACGAGCAGATATCTGCGACAGATTTGGTCGCCCGATCTCATCTGACAGATATCGCTAACGATCTGGAGTGACCGATGAGATCGGTCGTTGCCCCTTAACACGAAAAACTTATCGGCCGATCTTTCATGCCCGAGATCTGTCACCTGACCAATGCCCGATGTCATCTGTTCGTTCGTGGGATGAAATCTGACAGATTCAGGTCTGTCACCGACGTTCGTCTGGCAGACTCGAGTTATCGGTCAAATCCGAAATTTTTTCCAGATCGGTCACAGATTCCGTAAGTTGATGCCATGGGGTTAGTGACTGTCCGTAGTAAAAAGCGTAAATTAGCGGCTTTTGCGGCGGGTATTTTTTTTTAATTGCCCATAAAACGGCTAAGCCAAAAAAATACAAGTTTGGGGGAAGTCATGGGTTTCGTCCTAAGCAATGTTTTTGACGTTTTTGTTCATGTAGTCAACATGCTTCAACTGCCACAGACAAGGTCTGTCTCTATACATGTCGGTCATCATTTCAATTAACTCGTTTGGCCACTCTTTTTTACCCATTTTTTGATACCTCACAAAAAAACCACCAATAGAAACTGAGTTCTTTAGAGGAGAGATCTCACAGGGGAAAACACACGTGGACAACTGAACATCTTAACGTTAAGGGACGCTGCCCGATCCAATAGAACAGTTCTGTGTACCACAGACATCGCTTCCGAGAAGTCTGCAGGTTAAGGGGGACGCCCGACTACCATCTGCTAGATTTGAACTCTCGCAGATATCTCTGGTCGATTTTCACATCTTTCATCATTTTCTAACGCCCACTAACGCACAGATCTTTCCCACAGATATCGTTTAAAAACGCGATCTCTGTCGCAGATATCTGCTCGTGTATGGGTGGCTATCAGGATCATGATTTTAAAAGTTTCAGTCAAGCAGCATGAACTTAACGAGTTAATTCTAATTCATATTCATTTATGAAGGTATAACTTAACTCACGACTTTTTCAGCATGCTCCTTATAAGTTCAAATTTAAATACTTTCATGAAGCTAATCTGCCTGCTAATGTTCTAATTTCCAGGGTGACAAACTCGTTTTAATAAATATTTTAATCTTAAAATAAAATGAATAATAAAACAATGCGGAATTTGCATGGTTATTTTTTATTTGCTTAATAGACAGATCTTAACGAGAGCTTTCCAAAAAGTAGCTGTACGGTGGGTATCAGACCAGTAATACGGCTCTTGTATTTCATTTGCACGATGACATCACCTCACCTATCTGAAGGAACCTTCAGCTCTCTTGCATTACTACTTGCGTGATCTTATCACCCGTTTATTGGCCAGACTAAACAGTATTTTGAGCTGCGAATTAGTAGTAGATGGTTTTCAAGTGCGCTGAATCCGAATCTGGGGAAGTGTGAAATTCCAACACATGAAAGTTCCCCATAAAATTATAAAAGAAAATTTGTTTAACAAATTTTTTGCCATTTCTCGAGTTCATAAATTTTGAAATTAGAGCAACTTTTTACGTTAACATTTTTAACTATAAAATTTATTGCTATTTTCAACTTTTTGATTCGTTGTATCAGAACACATATTTCAAATGGAGTAGAGAAAATAAAATTGATGCAAATTACAAATTAATAGAACAATAAAGCTTTTATTTTATTATGTAGGAGGAACAATAAATTACCACCACTCGTTTTCCATGTGACTTAGAGACTGACTTAGAAGAGAGAGTGACTTAGAAAAGAGTAAAGTAAAATCACAGTAAACGAGTAATAAAACTCAAGAAATTTTCCTGTACATAAAAAATTCATTGTTTGGCGAGTTAACTTTGTCCGAACCATGCCAAGATTCTATGTGCCGGCGAAGATTGAATTCCCTCTTCGTTAGGTATGTGCAATGGTAACAAAATAGCATGTTGAAACGGAGGAGCATACATGTGGAGGAACATATAATAAAAGTAATTTGAACTACATATATAATATATAATCAAAAGTACATATAAACTAAACACGCATGTCAAAGTACTGTAATCTAAATAGAACCTAAACTATAAGTGATAATACGGGTCAGCTGTTCGGTTGTTACCCAGCGGGGAACAAACGGAGGGGAAAAGGCAGTAGGGTGGGAGGTGCTCGCGTCGGGTTTGGAACGTCTCGTCTGCTAGCATCCTCGGATGCTAGCAGCCTTCTCTTTTCAGATATGCGTGCGCACGCAGTTTGATCACGTGAGGGCCTGAGTCAGTTGTCTGTCAGCTGTCAACTGTATATCTCCCTGCTGCGCGTGTCGTCTCGAGTTGGGTGATTAGTTTCTAGTACAGTATTAACTTTAGTGTGTTTTGTGATGGAAAGTGAAATGTTTGATGACATGAGTGAAAGTGTTTTGGATGACATGCGAAATACTCCTTTGGAAGACTTGTTTCTGGAAGAACCAGGACCTGAGGTCAATACGGAAAAAAAAAGTAGGCCTAAAACCAAAACAAAGGAACTAAAAAAAGAAGAAAGAAGAAGAGTTGAAACGTATTGAAAAATATGTTGATAACAAATTGGACATAGAAAATTTAATATGTGAAGTGGAAAAACATCCTTGTATTTGGGATAGTAGCTTAGAAAATTAAAATAAAATAGCAGTCCGGGAGGCTAGCATCCCAACACAAATTCGATTCGAAGTGGGATGCTAGCATCCTAGTATAATGGTAGCCTTACTGTTACCACTCATGTTTTGCAAGTGTCATGTGGCAAGCCAATGAAGCTATGTATTTAGGTTGCTTGGAGAAGTACCATATCCGATGAAAAGTTATATACAACTTTCCCAACTTAACGTAGACCGCAATGAAGCTAGCAATCACTCATAACTTTGTCAAAAAACATCGTACAGCCTGCAAATTATGAGGATATACCCGGACGAGATTTCTGCAGTATTAGAATGAAAGAAGTTTTCTGCATATTATGTGGGGTGTGGGGGGGGGGGGTAACAAGGTAAGCAGTACCCAAAATGCTTAACTCCGCCAGAAAAAATCCTACGCCATCTACATATTTAGGGTACACTCAGCCAGGTTCATTCATACGATTCAAGGGGGTGAGGGGGGTTTGTAGCGCAGTTAATAAAATTGTTAAAAAGCGGGGGCGATGCTATACACAATCATTTTAAAGTGATTTCTAGCAGTCTGCTAATGCATCATGCATGTCTGCTTATGATGTAAGTAAGTACATGATCAAGTTTATTTTGGTTTTTGACATTTGATGTATTTGCTATATGGCACATAAACTAAAAAAACCTCACGAAAATATTCTGATGATTTCCGCTTACAACCGAGTCGTTGCTAGGGAAATGGTACTTCGTCGTTTTTCATCCCACAAAATTCGTTGACCGTTCGTTCGAAAGCTCTCGATTTATCCAACCATATTATGTTAACTACTGCGAAGTGCGTGGCCAACAAGCTGAGTTATGAGCATGGCTATTTGAATAATTGTGTACACTCAGGTGATCATTCTCAATAATTGATATTGTGAACATGATTGCAACCGCTTGTTAAATTCTGATGATACGAGTCTGCAACTAAAGACATAAAATGTCCCAATGTGTTGCAGACTCATATGCAAGCGTTTTCTTATGATTTTAACGTACAACCAAGCCGTTGCTGGGGAAATAAAACTTCTTTAGTGTTTAAAGGACAAAAATTGTTCTCCATTTGTGGGAAACCTCCCGATTTATCTTGCATTTCTTTCGTACTTGTTCTTTATTATTCCCCTCTCCCTTGTAACTATTCGTGCATATAAAATACTTTGCTTATTTACCTTTAATTCCATTCTGCAGTTGAGAAAGTGAGACCAAGTGGACGGGGGGGTTGTGGCATCATAATTCAGTAGAAAACAATCCTACATTGTCAGAGTATACTCCACAAGTCGTCCCTACAGCGTACTAGATGAGGAGATCGGGGATTGAGGTATCACGAAGCATAAACATCTAATTATAACTAGGTTTGTTGAATACTCAGCTAAGTATCATGGAGATATCAGAGTTTTCTGTAGTTCCTGAGGGGATGGGGGTCATAAAAGTGGAAAATCGACACATTCCTATATTAAAAAAAGTGATTGCTGGGAACTCAGTATAGTGATCTCTCATCCCAGTTCTTCATCTCCAACCCGTTGAAGAACTGCAGAAAACTCTGATGACTTTTTTATAGTGCAAATGTCGATTTTCCACTGTTATGACCACCCCACCCCCTCAGGAACTGCAGAAAACACTGATATCTTCAGGATACGTATGCAAGTTTCAACAAACATAGTTTGATGGGAAATATTGTCTCACCACTTCAAAGAGTACCCAACAATAATTTTTTTATGGTGAAAAATGTTGATTTTCCGCTTTTATGATCACCCCACCCCCTCAGGAAATGCAGAAAGCTTTGATATCTTCAGAATACGTAGGTAGGCATTCTAGAAACTTAGTTTGATGGGAAATAATGTCAACACTACACTGATTACCCAGCAATCACTTTTTTATGGTGAAAAATGTTGATTTTCCGCAATTATGATCATCCCCAATTTCCTCGTCTATTACGCTCTAGGGACGACTTGTTGGAATATATTTTGACAATGTAGAATTTTTTAAGGTGCCACATCCCCCTCCCCCCTTCTTCTACTGCAGAATTGAATAGAAGGCAAATGAGCAAAGTATTTAATATGTAGGAATTGTTACGAGGGAGAGGAGGGTAATACAAAACGAAAATAAACTTGATCACGTACTTTACTGTGTAAATGCATTAGCAGACTGCTAGAAATCACTTCATGGTTGTGTATATTGCCCTCGTTTTTGAACAATTTCATTAACTGCTGTACACAACCCCCCCTCTTCCTCCTCCAAACGTGTGATTGAACTCGGCTGAGTGTACCCTAAATATGTGGATGGCGTAGGATTTTTTTCTGGCGATGTTAAGTATTTTATGTACGGCTTACCGTGTTCCCCCCCCCCCTCCCCCTTTCCCTCAACCCTTCATAACTTCTACTGCAGAAAACTCGTCTGAGTATATCCTCAAAATTTGCAGGCATTTTGACAATGTTATGAGTGATTGCTGAACTAACTTTATTCTGGTCTTAACTGTGTATTCAACTTCCTGATGATCTCACTATTGGTATTTTTCTATGAAAAAGTGCATTTTTAACGTTATTTGACTAATCCCAGAGCCATTCAGGTAATGAATGGAATGGAGGTAGCCACCCAAGTATCATATAATTTCTGCCCGCATAATGAGTAGGTACATACTTGGGTACCTACCTACATTGACATATTTGAAGAATTTAAAAGAAAAACAGTACAGTTAGCCGAGGTAACTCCTAGTTTACTCTGAGGTAAAAGTCATCCACAAAAGTCCACAATATTCTGTAAGTTAGGTAAATCGGAGCTTCAGAGACTGGGTTTCACTACTTTTCCTGCCACAAATCCTTCGTGGCGTAAATATCCCAGCTTGATCGCTCAAGGGTGATGTGTGACAACGATACGAAATGACAGATTGAGCCTTTTGGCAGAGTTACTATTGGTCTGAATTTGTCTATATGTTTGTTTGTCTCTCTGTTTTCCTCTACAGCCTGCAATTTCGGAGCTACCAACTTAATATTTGGTAGGCAGACTCCTTAGACACCCGGAATATGCTGTATGTTGATTGTTCCTACAGTGACAGTGACAAAAATGGAACCGTTCCATTTTACCGGTGCAACCAATATTTTATTATTATTTTATTAATATAATAAAATATTTTATTATTTTATTATGCATGGGGGAATTGTGTTAGAGAGCCCATCATTGAAGAGACATCGGCGACCAATCCAGGATTGAGAGGGGATCTGGCATGCAGAGGAGTGTGGGAACCACAGAGGATGGCGTTATTTGACGTCCGTGTCGTTGACACCGACGCCCCCTTGTATGTTTCCCGCTCAGTCCTCTCAGTCCTGACAGCAGTAGAACAGGAAAAAAAGCGAAAATACCTGGATGCATGTGAAACGCGTCATGCTTCATTCACGCCTTTGGTATGTTCTGTGGACGCTACGTTCGCCCCTCAGATGGCCGGATTTGTGAGGGTGTTGGCTGAGCAGCTGCAAGAGGTCTGGATGCGTCCTCAGAGTACAATTAAAGGATATTTAAGGGCCCGCATCGCCTTTGCAGTAATTCGAGCCTCTAGTATGTGCCTGAGAGGCACACGCAAAAAATGGCGAGCGGCTGAAGATTTGTTGGGGTTTGGAGATGGGGCAGCCTTGCATTTGGCATAATAGAAAGTGGATCATCGTCTTTCCAGAAGCATAACCTTTTTTCTTTTTTATCCATGAAACACAAAACGCCGTTAACCAGAAGATCATTTTTTGCTGTTGCCAAATCCTTAATTTGTTAAATATATTGTTGTTATATAATGAAAAAAAAAAAAAAAAAATTATTATTTTACGTAGCTGAGTACATAGCTAGGTCGAGCAGTAGTAATGGCTGGGAAGGTTATGCTATGCCTAGGTGTAGGTATGTATTGATAGCACATAATATTATTCAATGTAGGTCTCGAGAGCCCAATGAAATGAGTATGAGTTCACATCTCACAACCATTTTCAATAAAGTGACGATTTCTAAATGCTGGTCATCAGTAGGTTTATCTAATTATTTTCAATAATGTGCACATGGTACTAATTAGGTTTTTCAACTATGGTATGATAAAAGCAAGGCCTTGTTAATGGAACTGTATTGGTAAGATTGAGAGGGCTGTCACCATTTGGAACCGTGACAACGAGAGACAACAGTCCACAGTCCCGTTCCGCCAGTACAGTCACAACTCGACGGTAGGTGTACAACAGGCGCAACTCTCAATCTTCACATGGACCGCTGGCTCTGTTTGGTTACAAATCGTATAGTTATATGGCCGTCGTTTATCCAGTGATAACAAGACCTCTGTGGTTTAATGTATAGCATATCGGATTATGAAGTGGTGGGTATTGAGTTCTAACCCGAGAGTTGGACATTTTTTTTAAATTTCTTGGGGGATTTAATGCACATTTATTCACTCGCGTGGGTGGGTAGGTCGTTTTGTGGGCAGTCAATGTTTTTTTTTTGTTGGACATTGGAAATAGAAGATTTATCGCAGCTTGCAAATCAGTCCAGACCACCGAACTATACACATTATTCTGACCTATGTGTCCAACTAGAATTGTTACCAAGGGATTGACTACTTGATGTATGTATTTTTGAGATGCGAGCATCCAGACCACCAAACTATACACATCAAAGGTGCGATCAACTGTGCATAATTGACTGTAGGCAATCCCCCTCCCCAGGGGCCCAGAAATAATCCGCTTACTAATTTGTCGACCACTTGCACAGTTGAACCCTGTCCAATATTTCTAGGAGTCCCTATTCATCTTTTCCCAATGACTAAACAAAACCAAAAAGAGTTGACTAAACTACTCATCACAAAAAATAATTTGCTAGTGATAAGAGATAAGGGTGACCAGTGCTCCCTGTGGCGATTGAAGGTGGCCGTCCACTAGGTCGACAGAGTTTCGCGACACGACTCGACGCCAAAATCTGTCTCTAGAAATATAATGGAAAATGATGGTAGTCCGTCCACTAGGTCGACAGCGCGGGGTGGCGCGAGTGAGTCGAAAATTTTTCACTCGACCGCTCTCCAAACTTCTGGAGTGCGGCTCGGCGCGCTGCCAAAACATTTAGCGCCGCCCCATCGACCTAGTGGACGAAGGTCGAAGCGAAACATTTTCGCTTGCACAAAATTTTTGCAATTTGCGTTGCACAGGTTGACTTAAATATACGCAAGCCCCCCCTCACCGATCACATTTTGGGACACCCCTATGAATCTGATTCAAAAAAGTCCTAACTTATAAATTACCCTTTAGGACCAAACTACTAAGATCAACCCCCACTCCCTCTCCATAAAAAAACCCCAATATTTCAAATTAAAAGTATACTTGATAGGTAACTCAAAAGAACGTTCAGACTAATCTAATTTCATTGGTCCGAACATCAGATCACCAGTTCGTTCGGTGATGACCAAATTATTCCATTTAACCACACCCTCCTCCCCCTCCCTTTTTTTTTCTTACCACAAACACCTCCCTATGGTTGAGGCTAGAAAATATTTCAATAGCCTGTGATTGAGGTTGATGCAATCTAAACATATTCGCCCAATCAGATCCCCAGTTTTTTCAGGGAAATGAGGCGGGACTGGCGAAACGAAGGATCGAAAAATGAAATCCGCCCAATAGTGGACGAACCCCAAGATTTTGGCGTCGTGTCGCACCGCGCCGCGCCGCTCTGTTGACCTAGTGGACGGCCACCTTGAGAGTTGTGCCTGTTGTACACTTACCATCGAGTACCGTCACACCAGCAGCTGTATGGTTTTTGTTTCTGATTCGACACGATGTGGCGGCGATGTCTTCGACTTCGTCTTACGACCTGTTGAGACGACTTTCAGAGCACTACGATCCGATGCAACCAAGATATTGGACGACATATCTCAAAAATACGTGTTTATTGTATTCTTCCTGTACTTTTTAGGATGCTGAATCGAATCGATGTCATCTTTCTATTTTCTCCATTCTAGCAAAGTCTAGGCATACCTTGAAACTGCTGTCATTTCGATGAATGTATTATAACTAAGTAGGTTTGTAAAATTCGAAATCTTTGAAATTTTGATATTAGTTGTGGCTGAATATTAGTAAATTGTGAATTGTGTGCTTCTTGTGGATAAATTATGGTTAAAAACAATAATCTCTATTATCTACTTTCCCTTATCCTGATAAGGTATGTAATAGAAATGATGTAGTATCTAGAGTCGTAGTATTAGGTGAAGCAAATTACTTTTAGTGTTAAATGTGGGCAGATTTCATCCCAACAGCTTTACCCTGTTTCGAGGGATGAAATTTAACAAATTCCGATACATCATCTACTAACACTAGTACACATAACTGTCCACAATGAAGTTGGCCATGAAAGTCCATCGATAAGAGATCATTTCAGTTTCTAGCATCAACAGGACGCTCACAAGTTACCCACATGGGACATGATGTAATAAATGTGTTTTCTCTTCATTATGATGAAATGAAGAAAATCGGAAAGTACTTTATTAATTTTTTAAAATTGAGTAATTACCAATACCTATAATATCTTGTTAGTTAGTTCCTTGTTATTAAAATGTTTTAATGTTCACCTTGATGCTCTCCTATTTGTTCGTAATAAATGAAAATAAATTTGCAGATCCAGGAGCGACCATCAAGGAAGAGCTGGACGCTTTTGACTCATCAGGCAATATGGATCAGCCAACAAGCCCCACTTCAGGTAACTGGTCAGGTATTCATATGGCAAATGGCCAACTATGGTGATATCCACCTTATCTAATCCCATCCACATTGAAAATGATTTATTCTGAGCTGGGTGTCGGTTGAAAGTTATTATGATGTAGAAATCGCAAACGTTACTTTCCTAACATCCTTAACACGGTAAGGGAACCAGACTTTTTGCCTTAGCACTACCGATTTCATGATAACTGAATTATTATTGGTATCGAGTAATATCAAATAGTTACGAGTTTATTGCACCACACAGTGCTCTGTTCTTACCAATTTAAATGTGCATGAGACTAAATAAATTACCCCAAACCGTACTGAGGTGAATTGCGTGCATGAAGAGGAGGAATTATGGTTAAAAAACCAATAATATTCACTCCCTGACAATCTTGACAAGGGTGTGGAAACGACGAAGTATTTTTAGGTGTAGTATTAGGAAATCTGATTGGTAATAGGTATGTTGTGTAACACATCTAAGGGTGGGGTCACACAGAACCAGCTAATCGACCTTCCCACTGCTGCTAGTTGATGGTTTTGTGTTAGAAAGGTCTTCTGCGCAGATCACCAGTCTACACGTGTTTAAACATTGTCAACTTACTAGAAAATGGAATGAGATTGAGCCGAATTGGTGAAGTTCAGCCTGCTCCTGCACGCCAAAGTCCATTTTCGAGTTTGCAATTCACATTCATGTTGATGACTTTTTTCCCTTCCAACACATAAACCCTTTGGGAGCAAAGACAGTTGGTGGTGCATTGCTTCGGATTGTCTCATTTGATTCATTGGACTGAGTTCTGTTTGAATAAGTGGGGGGGGGGGGGGGGGGGGGGGTACTTTCATTTGAGAGTTTTCAAAATCTTGATTTTGCTGATTTTTCAACCCTTATGAGTATATCAAAATTAATGCTGAGATTACAAGCTCCACCCTGGTGCGTCTATGATTTTTAAGCAGAATTTAATACAACTTGGCCCAGTAGTTTCAGAGAAAAGCTTCAGAAGGAGGATTGTAGAGGGACAGATTTTTTTCTTTTAAATACAATTTCTAGAATCTATCTTCGAACAATGAGGAATAGGTATCCACATGTTTGTTTTACATTTTAACATGAAAGCAGGTGAAATTCTAAGAATACAGACACCAACCACACTATTCTACTGTAAGTAGTTTTCTTTCTATGATTTTTCAAGGTTGAGGTAAAAATCTTTGCCATGGCATCAGTCCCGCCTGTGCAGGAACCTAGCATGACGTCTTAGTTTGCCAAAACTTTGAGCAAAAATGAAAATTAAACCACTCATCGTGGAAAAGTAAGGATGGTGTCATAATTCTCAGAATGATATCTACTTCCATTTAAGAATAGTAAACCCAACATTTTCAAACCAATGGGTACTCCTCATTTTTATAGTGCGTGCCTCTAAAAGACGAAGCTTTTTTCTATAGGACGTAGCTTCAGAGGAACATCCTAAAAGGAAGGGCAGTTAATCTGATGTGTTCTTGATAATTTTGCTGGCATTTTTCACTACCTGATACTTATCGAACCAGCTGATGATTGTTTTATGTATATCTTTGTTTAGGTCTCGATCCAGATTGGGAAATCAAGATGGAGCTAGTTCACACCGACGAGGAGGTTCAGACTGATCCCCTTTTCGCCGACGAACACTCGAAAGGTAACATCCTTCCTGAAGGAACTGCCAGAATACTGTGACATTAGATTTAGAAGGAGAACTTCTAATTAATCATTCTCAATGTTGTAATGGATATGAATAGTCCTCCTCGATTCTTGAAATTGCTACCCCTTGGCATATTCCTGAGGTTATTCAACCTGCAGGATATCCTCTGGATGAAGCAGGTTAATTGCGGGCTCGATTAACTTCTCATTTTAATCGCTACGCTTAGCTTCCCATCGCATTTTGACCGACTTCCCGTCACCTCTTTTCAAAATCCGATTTCGGATTCAGATTCGGAGGAATCAAACCTTTATTTTGCCCGTAAAAACCGTCCCAAAAAACGTACCTTTATGGGGTATATTTCAATCGGTAAAACACAAGTTTCGTCGGACTTTTCAAGAAAACGGGTCCGTACTCTTGCATTTTTTTGACGCATTTCCCGATACTTTTTTCTCGATCCAATTGCGCCGACGTTTTCGTCGTACAAAAATCTACGAAACCGGTATTTTTCCGAAATTTCGATGGCCGTTTAGAGGGGTACAGGAAGCGGGGAAGTGGAAATTAAACGGAACTTCGACCCCCCTCCCGCCCTACGGCCCATGGTTCGGGTGGGATTAGAAAATTTTAAATTCGCTTATACACCCTATCGGAAAATCCCAAGAAGATCCCCCCACTCGTAGACTCCCCCCACTCAGCCGTTTGGCCGTGCATAGACACGACAGACAAACAAACAAACAGACGGAGTTTCATTCTTATAAATAACTAGCCTCTCCGGCTCGCTTTGCTCGCCTCCACTCTTGCATTTTTTTGACGCATTCCCCTATAGTGGATATAATTAATTGAGGTTATAGTAATAAATAAAAACAGGAAGATGCAAAAAAGCGGGCTCAAATATACATATTTAACAAATAAAAAAAAGCAAAAAGCAAAAAAGAGGGCTCAAATATACATATTTAACAAATAAAACAGTTTAATACTGTAATAATCAATGAAACAACAAACAAAGGAAGGGACAAACTAGGAATTCATGTCTAGAGAAAAAACATGATGTAGAAGAACTATCTTTCTGATAGAAAACAGACTTTAGAAAAACAGATCAATATCATCAGACAAGGAGGCCAAATAACTCGAGGTCCACTGCATTCTTGTAACAGGGCTATTTAAAAGTAGAATGTTATTCAATGTATATAACGGAGTGTCCAATGAAATGATTATGAGTTCACATCTCTACCATTTTCAGTAAAGTGACGATTTCTAAAAGCTGGTCATCAGTAGGTTTATCTAATTATTTTCTATAAAATGCACATGTTACTACAGTTTACGCCGCTTATTGTGGCCACGTTGGAACTAAGCCAAACCGGCTACAGTAGGCTAACTGCCACATAAAGCAAAATTGGTGGAATATTATAAAAATCACCCAAAAAAGTACACATACCTACATAATACATTTATTATACACTTCGGGTTGATGTTGAATTCCTCTCTACAGGTCTTGAAGGGCTGCCATCATTTCACGGGGCTGGATCGTTTCGGCAGATACTCAGAGGCTTGTAATCACCGCTGGACTGCTTATCATTCAATTGTGTTTGCTTTCTTCTTTTCTTGCTAGATGGCTGAATGAATTTCGTCTTCAATTAGCCTCTCGGACGCGGGTTTGTGTAGGTGATTGGCCATCCATTTGTCGTAAGCCTCATTGGAGAAATCGCTGGTGACGACTGGCCCCATGCTGATGCAGCTAAGTAAAGAGAGTCAAGCAAGCTTACTTTTTTGGTGATATCATTGGCATGTAAAAGGAGAAGGTCCCATTCTCAAGTCCTTCATCACGGATGGCTAGCACACTTTTTCTTATCTCTGACTGATAGTGAGCCTTGAACGTGCGAATGACACCCTGATCACAAGGTTGAATCAGAGATGAAGTGTTAGCCAACTCTTCTTTAAACTGAGAGTTGATGATGTGCATGTTTACAAGTGTTATCAGCGATTGCCCAGTTTTATCCCCAACAATGATACTCCCTGACCTCAGATTTTAGCCACATTAACCGAACTGACTGCCACAATGTACAGATTTTTCTCTCTGTTGAATATATGTGTTGAATCGTTCCGGGCCTTTTCTGCCATAATAAGCGGATTGCTCCACTAACTGGTGATACAATAAGCGGCGTCTATGTAATTAAGTTTTTTCAAAATATGGCATAACAGAAGCAAGGCCTTGTTAATGGAGCTGTATTGGTAAGAACGAAGGGCTGTCACCGTTTGGAACCTTGACAACGAGAGACTACATTCCACTGTCCCGGTCTGCCAGTAATGACACACCCCTAGCTGTAGGGTTTCGTTTCCCATTTGACACAATGAGAAACATGTGTGGCGGCGATGTCTTCGACAATGTCAAAAGAAACACCTCATAAATGTATACGTGTTTCGTGAGGATTTTGATAGTTTTTGATCGGTTGAGAAGACTTTCAGAGCACTCCAATCCGATGCAACTACGATATTGGACGACATATCTCTAAAATACGTGTTTATTGTATCATTCCTGTTCTTTTTGGATGCTGAATCGAATCAATGTCATCTTTGTATTTTCTCCTTTCTAGCAAAGTCTAGGTGTATCTTACCATGACTGCTAAGTCATTTCGACTAGGTATTATAAAAATATTTGTCAAATTCGAAATTTCGAAGAAGTTGTGGCAGAATATCAGTAAAAAAAGTAAAGTAAAGTAAACAACCATTCCAGGTTGGGGCTTTTTGTCCGACTGACTCGGGCGTCGCGGACGTCATCAGCTGTCCTCCAATGAGGATCAGAATTCGTTCTGATGATTTCGCTTATAGCTACTCATTGCCTCGCCCCCTTGAGTGGAGAGGGGTTCGCCGTACAGAAGCGAGAAAATTACTTGGACGTCTGACCCTTACCTGGGCGGTCACCCATCCCAGTGCTCACCACGCTCGGCGTTGCTTAACTTCGCTAATCGCATGAGAAACGGTTCATTGCAACGCCTAACCCGTACGGCGGCAGAATATCAGTTAATTATGAATTATGTGCTTCATGTGGGTAAATTATGGTTAAAAACGATAATCTTGATTATCTAAAGTCCCTTATCCTGATAAGGTAATAGAAATGATGTAGTAACTAGAGTCGTAGTATCAGGAGATGCGAGTTACTCTTAGTATTAAATGTGGGCAGATATCATCCCAACAGCTTCGCCCTGTTCCGTGGGATGTAATTTTCCAAATTCTGATACATCATCTACTAACTCTAGTACACATAACTGTCCAGGATGAAGTTGGCCATGAAAGTCCATCGATAAGAGATCATTTCAATTTCTAGCATCAACAGGAAGCTCATGTTACCCATATGGGACATGTGTAATAAATGGGTTTTTTCCCTCAGTATGATGAAATAAAGATAATCGGAAAGTAATTTATTAGTTTTTTCAATTCCCATGCGATTGTATGTACCAACTCATCTTAAAACGCTGCAAATTATTTCACAAAGGTTTATTATTTTTTCAATTGAGTTTGATCGTAGTTTTAGTTGGCTTGCGTACGTCATAAGGCCTACGTATATCCAGACTCCTCGGTGTGTCCTATTTCGAGTTGCCACAACCTATACTTCTATAATTATATACGCATGTTTATATTTCTCGATTTGAGCTCCTATCTATTCAAATAGTTATTGCCTTAATAATATCATTATCTATGTACGTACGAAAAGTCGAGAGGATATGTTATTAAATATGCGTAGGAAAAGCATTGGTATTAACACACAAATATGACCTAGAAAAAAACATGTATTCATTCCTCGAAGGAATGCTGTACCCACCTCATGGTGCCGCGGCGCCTCCTCTCACTCCACCCCCCGGTCACCCCCCCTCACCACCCACCGTGACCCCCTGCCAAGCGTGCCAGGCGTGCCTCTAACACTTCTAACTCTCCAAGCCTCAAAAAGACACTTTTTGCCCGTTTTTGGCCCATAGCATCTATGCGAGTAAAGCGATCGGGATGGTTAAATGTTAGGACCAACTAGACCCCAAATGGAGTCTATGTGCGAAAGAACAGGTTTTTTAAGTCAATTCTTAGGCCTTTTATGGCCCGGACGGCGAACGTCGGACGGACATTTCAAATTTGGATTCTACGCACCTTGAAAGGTAGAGTGACAAAGTTGGAGGGGGGGGGTTATAAAATTTTTTTGCTATACGATCACATAGGCTTATTATTGGAAATAATAAACCAAAATGACTTGGAATGCTTACTCTTTTATCATGGGTTCAGTTGATTCTCGTTTGTAGAAAATTGCATGTATGATGGTATGCTTTTTATTTTTCAGTAATTACCTATCTTCAATGGTAGTGACTAGCTCCCCAACAATTTTTAGTGTTCAAAACTTCCGCAATTGTGGCGCTTCAGTCAGTGCGCTATTCGTCCAACTAATCTGAGTTTTCACTTAGGAATTGACTAATTGATGTTATGTATTTTTGAGATGCGAGCTGGCGAGCATCCACACCACCAAACTGTACACATTATTCTGACCTATGTGTACAACTAGAATTTTTACTAAGGGATTGACTACTTGGTGTTTTGTATTTTTGAGATGTGAGCATCCAGACCACCAAACTATGCACATCATTCTGACCTATTTGTCCCACTAATCTATATTTTAGCAGCGGACATAGATTAAAATTGAGGCGCTGCTGTAGCGGAAGTTTTGAAAACTAAAAATCGTTGGAGAGCCAGTCACTGCCATCTTCAATTGATTTGATTCTGTAATGTCTGTTTGGTTAGAACCTCGTTAATTAAATGTTTTAATGTTCACCTTGATGATCTCCTGTTCGTTCATATTAGATGAAAATAACTTTGCAGATCCAGGAGTGACCATCAAGGAAGAGCTTGACGCTTCTGATTCATCAGCCAACAAGGATCAGCCAGCAAGCCTCACTTCAGGTAACTAGTCAAATATTCGTCTGGAAATGACCCACAATGGTAATATCCATCTTATGTAATCTCACTCACATTAAAAATAATTTATTCTTAGCTGGGGGTCGGTTGAAAATTATCATGTAGAAATTGCAAACATTACTTTCCTAACGTCCTTAGCACGTTAAGGGAACAAGACTTTTTGCCTTCACACTACCTATTTCAGGATAACTGAAGTATTAATGGTATCGAGTAAACTCAATTAGTCACGAGTTTATTGCACCACACAGTGCCCTGTTCTTTACTAATTTAAATATGCATGAGGCTAAATAAATTACTCCTAACTGTCCTGAGGTGAATTGTCTGCTTGAAGAGAATTATGGTTAAAATACAATAGTCAGGTTTATCTTCACTTCCTGACAATCTTGACAAGGGTGTGGAAACGATGAAGTATTGGTAGGCGTAGTATCAGGAAATCAGATATGTAGTAGGTATGTTGGGTGACACAAGGGTGGGGCACACACAGAACCAGCTAATCTACCTTCCCACTGCTGCTAGTTAATAATTTTGTATTAGATAGGTCTTCTGCACAGATCACCAGTCTAGTGTTTAACCCTTTCAGCGCGGTCACAAAAAGGTGGAACAACCTCCCGTGCGGAAGTTGAGTTTTTATGACTTGTCACATTGTTTCTTTTTTAAATTGTTGAAAAAAAAAATTCACAGGACTACACAACCTGTACTTTTCATTTGCCTTCAATTGAAGTTCAACATTAGTATGATAGTCATGCAGTACCAAAGTTGGAAGAAGGATAAAATCAATAAAAATCAAGAAAAACGAGCCAAAAATGAGGAAAACGGGCTTGGATTGGACTCCATTTTCCTGGCTCAAAAACATGCAATCCGCCAAGGGAGTGCTCAGAACTGCTATCTGATTTATACTGAAGGTAAAACCACCGTACGGGACAGAAGAATGCGGCAGCCCCTTCTACGGACCGATGAATAGGGCTCGGGTCCTGGAGGGAGTGGTGTATATTACCTGGTGTGAGTGGTAATATTACCACACCCGCACTGCAGTATTAACTTACTAGAAAATGGAATTAGATTGAGCCGAATCGGAGAAGTTCAGCCTGCTCCTGCATGCCAAAGTCGCTTTTTGAGTTTGCAATTCACATTCAAGTTGATGACTTTTTTCCCTATCACCACAAACTCTTTGGGAGCAAAATCAGTTGGTGGCACATTGCTTCGCATTGTCTGATTCTATTCATTGGACTGAGTTCTGTTTGAGTTAGGTGAGGAGGGGGGGGGGGGGGGGACTTTTATCTCAAGAGTTTTCAAAATCGTGATTTCGTTAATATTTCAACCCCTTTGGGTTGATCACAATTAATGCTGAGATCACAGACACCCCCTCGGCGGGAGTATGATTTTTAAGCAGGATTTATTAAAACTCGGTCCAGTAGTTTCAGAGAAAAGCTTCAGAAGTGGGATGGTGGATAGATAGATTTTTTTTTTTCCATTTTAATAGAATTGTTAGAATCTACGTATCTTAAAATGTAAACAAACTTACCTTTGTATTGGTCAATTACAAACCTTAACCGTCTTCTGTTTGTTGATTTTCAATGAAAATATCTTTGCAGATCCAGGAGTGACAATCAAGGACGAGCTAGACACTTCTTACTCATCTGCATGCACATCACTTCAGCCCCACCTTCGGCTCTCTGCTATGGATGTGCCGACATGCTCCACTTCAGGTAACTGGTCAAATATTCGCCTGGAAATGGCCAACTATGGTGATATCCACCTTATCCAATAACGCCCAATAATATTTATTCCGAGCTGGGGGACACATCTAAGGGTGGGGCTCACACAGAACCTGTTAATCTACCTTCCCACTTCTGCTAGTTAATAATTTTGTATTAGATATGTCTTCTGCGCAGATCACAGGTCTGCACGTATTTAAACATTGTCAACTTACTAGAAAATGGAATGAGATCGTGCCGAATCGGTGAAGTTTAGCCTATTCCTGCATGCCAAAGTCGTTTTTGAGTTTGCAATTCACACTTGATGACTTTTTTCCCTCACAACACATAAACCCTTTGGTAGTGAAACAGACAGTTGGTGGCACATTGCCTCGGATTGTCTGATTCTATACATTGGGCTGAGTTCTGTTTGAATAAAGGGGGCCCTTTTATTTCGAGAATTTACAAAATCCTTGATGTCGCTAATATTTCAACCCCTTTTAGGTTATCAAAATTAATGCTGAGGTTTCAGGCACCATCCTGGTGGTTGTATGATTTTTAAGCAGAATTAAATAAAACTTGGTCATGTAGTTACAGAGAAAAGCTTCCAAAGGGAGATGGTAGATGGACGGATTTTTTTTTTTTTTTTTTCTTTTTTTAATACGATTTCTAGGATCTACGCATCTTGAAATGTAAACTGACAAGTTTCAGGGGGGGTTAACTTTTCTAATCGGTCGACTAAAAAGGTTCATTATTGAAAATTATGAACCAAAACAATATAAAAAATTCAATAGTTCTTTTTAAACACACCTAAGGACACTGAACTGATTGATCAAATTCAGAAGTTTGTTGATTATGAGGTGCTATGCGCAGCAAACTGATTTTTCACTTTGTAAGAGAAAACTTTCACTCTTCAGTCATTCGGGTCATCCTATTATCTTGATTAACAGGTACTCTGTCACCTTAACCATCTTCTGTTTGTTGATATTAAATGAAAATATCTTTGCAGATCCAGAAGCGACCATCAGGGAGGTGCTAGACACTTCCGACTCATCTCCTGCAAGCAAGTCACCTCAGCCCCGCCTTCGGCTCCCTGCTACGGATGTGCCGACATGCTCCACTTCTGGTAACTCGTCCTTACTCATCTTGAAATGGCCCACTATGGGGATATCCATCTCCTCTAATCAAACCTAAATTGAAATTTTCTACTGGAAAGGGGGGGGGGGTGTTTGAGCATACAAGATCACCACATTTTAATTCATAATTTCATTAAATTACAATACTATTGATATTATGATCAACCTCAAATGCAATCCTCATGTAAACTCCGTCACAAACATCAAAACAGCCGGTCCGAGGCGCATGCAAACCATATCAATTTCTGGTATTTTTCTGTATCTATTTCTGTAAGAAAACAGCAAGCTCATTTCAACTGACCAA
This sequence comes from Adelphocoris suturalis, assembly GCA_030762985.1. Classification (NCBI taxonomy): domain Eukaryota; kingdom Metazoa; phylum Arthropoda; class Insecta; order Hemiptera; family Miridae; genus Adelphocoris; species Adelphocoris suturalis. The sequence continues at coordinate 4,822,695 of CM061046.1, forward strand.
TCGGTCTTATATTCACAATTTGCTCAACTCATAGGAAACTCAAGGTCATTTGAAAAGAAATACAGGAAATTTCCAAATTTAATACTTCTTTTATTTTCAAATTTGCTCTTTTTTGGTTTACAATCCAATATTAAAAGGGGGAGGGGAATGGCGGGGGGGGGGGGGGGGGGGGGGGTCACCAGAAATTCCGCATGGGTAAAAAAAAATGGCTCGGGCCCGGCTCTGCATCAAAAGACTTCTATCAAGAACTATTATGAAACGGCTGTGCTCTTAATAGATACAGAATTAGCAAGAGATTATGATATCATAAGAGCCAACACCGTCATATCTATCCCTGATTTGGCGGAGAGGGAGAGCTGTAGGATTCTTAACTACATAATGAGAACTGGCGATTCGTTAGAAATTAGCATTATGGTCCTCACACACTAATAAAAAACGGGGAAACAGTGGTTAGGAAATTGGATGCAGTATGTTGGCAGCCGTCCTAACCTATTGCTCTCCGCACATCCTCAACTCCCCCCCTCTCCATTTTACCAGAATGGACAGAAAGGTATGCAGGGGTGACAGAAAGGTATGCAATTCGTGTGGGGAAATGGGACGTGAACATGTGGAAGTAAACACTGGAAGGTGGAAGGAGAACATCTCGTGCCAGGTGTTATTGCTTTGAGAGTGGTCACTGCGTGTCTCGTCCTGTGCCAGGATCATGCTGTTACTGTCGGGTATTAATGAGAGCGACTAAAATCAAGCAGTCGTGCATTTTGGCGCCACACCATGCCTCATTTGTCACCGTGGTGAATATGCATGAAACTGAATGACCCCCAAACTGTTCTGAGGGAACCCTTGCATTCACAAGGATGGCAAAGGTCAATCTGATTTTGAGTCTCAAATTTAAGAAAACCAATAACTTGTTTGAAGTGAAAGAGTTATTCCATCCAAACACACATACCTACATTTGAATGAAACGTATGTACAGGGATGTACGTATGAGCACACTTGAGGTGTCACAAACGAGTAGAGTCGCTTCTAAAGCTCATTTCGGACAAAAAGTGCCACGTAGACTTTTTTTAGAGGCTTTGTTTCCGAGTTATTCACGGTTTAAGATTTTTTTCCTGTTTTCGATTTTACATCAATAAAATGGCCATATCTCTCCTAATTTACAACGTAAACTTAAAAATAGATAAATCGTTATAAAGAACAGTAAATGTCCTATCTCCCTAAGGTATTTGAAGTCTCTTTACTACAGGTGACATAAGCAAAAAATGAACTGAACACAAAAATTTCTCACTTTTTCGAAATTTCTGTTTTTTTTTTTTTTTTTTTTTTAGGTGTCTAAAGTATTTTAAAGAAACTAAAAAACCGTACGCGTTGCAGGAAAAACTTGCCCCAAATCCCAGCTTTCCAACGGTATAATCGATTTTAATTTTACTTTGTTAATTGGGGGATAAAAGTATGTTTGTATAATTAAAAACGTGGATTTTTCTATGAAACCGATGGATTTTGTGAAAAATGACCCCCGGAAACAAAGCCTCTAAACAAAAGGTCTAAGGGGCATTTTGGTTTATTATTTTCAATAATAAACCTTTGTGATCGTTGTAGCAAAACATTTTTATAACACCCCCTCAAACTTTGTCACTTTACGACTCAAAGTGCGTAGAATCCAAATTTGAAATGTCTGGACGCTGTTCGCCGTCCGCCGTCCGGGCCATAAAAGGCCTACGAATTGACTTAAAAAAACCCGTTCTTTCGCACCATAGACTCCATTTGGGGTTTAGTTGGTCCTAACGTTTAACCATCCCGATCGCTTTACTCGCGTAGATGCTATAGGCCAAAAACGGGCGAAAAAGTGTCTTTTTCGAGGATTTGAGGGCACGTTTGGCAGGGGGTCACGGTGGGTGGTGAGGGGGGTGAGGGGGGGGGTGGAGTGAGAGGAGGCGCCGCGGCAAGTAGTGGTGGCTGGAGTGACCAGGGGCGTAGCAGAGGGGTGTAGGAGAATGGATATTTATTACTTTTACGTGTTATACCCATATAATACACTGCGGCACCATGAGGTGGGTACAGCGTTCCTTCGAGGCATGAATATATATTTTTTTCTAGGTCATATTTGTGTGTTAAAACCCATGCTTTTCCTACGCATATTTAATAGCATATCCTCTCGACTTTTCGTACGTACTTAGATAATGATATTATTAAGGCAATAACTATTTGAATAGATAGGAGCTCAAATCGAGAAATATAAACATGCGTATATAATTATAGAAGTATAGGTTGTGGCAACTCGAAATAGGACACGCCGAGGAGTCTGGACGGGCCTTATGACGTACCCAAGCCAACTAAAACTACGATCAAACTCAATTGAAAAAATAATAAACCTTTGTGAAATAATTTGCAGCGTTTTTTTGTTGGAAATGAGCTCTAGAATCGACTCTACTCGTTTGTGCCACCTTAAGTGTGTTCTTGTATATAAGTCGGATGGTGTCGTGACTCATACAGTGTGGCCCCCAACTGGAAAAGTCAGAATTTTGCAAGAACCGCCAAATGTCAGGGAATTTTTTAAATGAAAACTTTGTGTAATTATTCGCAGCGTTTTAGGAATATTCTACCTTTCAAACAATCAAATTTCAACAGCGTACTTTATCTTAGGCGTATTCTTTCATAAGCGGGTTATACAAATCTCAAAAATAATTATTCAACAGTAGTGGTTTTAAACTGTTCAAAGAGTAACAACGCTACACGCAGATACATTCTGTATGGATATGTCATTGACTCACTTTTGTACTAAATCACCTATGTAAATCATAATTTGAGTGAGAAAAATCAAAGAAGTATTGAACTAGGGAGGAAACCCAGTAGAGTAGTGGGCTGATCCAGTGAGAGTTCCAACAACTTGTTTGTGTACATAAGCTAAGACTTCTCAGAAGCGTTGAGGAGAAATAGGCCCATTGAAATGTGGAGTCGTGTAATAAATTCACAGCTCTCCAACAAACTATTTTTGTGGGGCTGGGGGAAATCAGGTAGTTATATTATCTCTGGAAACAACAGGTTGTGGTGAAAAAACCATGACATTGTTTGCTGTCGGACGAAAATTTGGAACTACCTATCTCCAGAGCTAAGAAATACCCATGTCAAAAAAAAAAAAAAAAAAAAAAAAACCGGCGCTTTGCGCTTTGGCGGGGACTCCGTCCCCATCCTCCCCCCCCCCCCCCCCCCGGTTGATTCTTTTTCCATAGTCCGTATGGAATTGAAAAAAGACAGAATGTATTTTTGTGTTTTTAATGTCAATTTTACTTAATTTTATTTGATTAATAACCCGGTAACTCATGGAAGCTTGTATCCATAAATTAACCAATGCATAATAATAATAATGTGTAAGAAATAACATGAACTCTAGTAATCCTACGCATAGCAACTGTTGTTAATTATAAGGGAAGGTTTGCTACATTGCTACAATGTCTTTTTTTCGTTACATACGAGGGGCTCGCCAAAAGTAAGGTTCCCTATTTTGTAATTCGGCTTCGGAGCGCGGGAAAAATTTGAAACTTGGCGGGATATTCCGCTAGGATGTGGTGGCCACACTGATTTTTGGAGGGAAGTGATCCGATAACCTGGTCGGACCGTATCAGTCTTGTAAACATGTCGAGTGCAACCCCATCCGTGTCCGCCTCTGAACTGAGAGCAATAATTCGTTTTTTCACGTTAAAAGGTAAATCCGGGACTGAAATTCACAAGGAACTTTCGTCAGTGTATAGTGAAAAGTGCATGAGTGTTCAAAGAGTCCGGAAATGGAGAGAAAGTTTTCTGAACGGCCGAGAAAATGTTGAAGACGAACCGCGTTCCGGGAGGTCCTCTACCGCTCGGGAAGGAGACATTGTTGACGCTGTTGAAGAAATTTTGCAAGGCGATCGTCGGCTGACGATTGAAGAAATCTTTGAAGAGCTTCCAGTTTCGATCAAGGACAGAACGAGCGTACGGTCAGTCAATAGGATCGTCTCAGAAAATCTTGGTTACAGCAAGGTTTGTGCTCGCTGGGTGCCCAGGCTGTTGAGCGACGAGCACAAAAGAAACCGGGTTGTCGCTGCGACCACTTTTTTTGAGCTTCACAGTGCTGAGGGAGATGCTCTTTTCGACAGAATTGTTACTGGAGATGAGACGTGGGTTCACCACACCACTCCAGAGACAAAAAATCAAAGCAAAGTGTGGAAGTTGAGCGGAGAGGCGGCCCCAAAAAAAGGCGAAAATTGCGTTGTCTGCCGGAAAAATCATGGCAACTGTTTTCTGGGACAACAAAGGTGTGCTGTTGGTTGACTACCTTGAACGTGGGAACACAATCAATGCTCAGAGGTATTGTGAAGTCCTACAAAAGTTGAGATCGGCCATAAAACGCAAAAGGCCGCATTTGCTGTCAAAAGGGGTGCTTCTCATGCACGATAATGCACGCCCCCATTCGGCTCGCCAAACTCAGGATCTGCTGGGACAATTCAACTGGGACATTTTCCCACATCCTCCCTACTCCCCGGATCTTGCTCCCTCAGATTTTCATCTTTTCCCGAAGTTGAAGGGGCACCTGGGAGGGAAACACTTCCCGCGACGACGAAGAGCTGAAGGCGGAAGTCAACAACTACCTGAGGAAGGTGGGCACGCAGCACTACAGGACGGCATTCAAAAAACTCGTGCCACGCTTTCAAAAATGTATTGAGAGAAATGGTGATTATGTTGAAAAATAGAAATACAATCTGTAGAATCGGAAAAAAATATAAAAAATTAAAACAAAATTTGTCTACTATTTTTTCTGCGTAGGGAACCTTACTTTTGGCGAGCCCCTCATAATTTCATTTCGGTTTTTGACCGAAAAACACATTCTGTTAACTTTTTTTTTTCCAACTGAAATTATTTAAATTTAAATTTGAACTCCAACAAATCGCTTCAGATCACAAATTGAGAGACCGTTAAATACTAAATTTAGAGTCCTGCAGCTTTGATCGTTGGAGCGAATCGTCGGCAATTATTGTATTACATTTAAGTTAAATAGTTTTGATAATTCGAGCGCTTAGGTAATGTTACGATTTGTTATTTTCAATGTTGTAATGTTATGGCAAAAAACGTATTCTAAATAATGGTCTGCTATTCTAAAAATTATTCAAGATTAATAGCTTGTTCAGCAGTTTTTGTTGGTTTTTTAGCTCATAATAATGAAATTCAAGGACATTTTTTTCGGTATAATTTGTGCATACTTTGTGAATGCTCTAATTTATGGTTGATAAACTTTATGTGAGTAATATTCCGCTAAAAATATAAAATTTAACGATTTTTAAACGTTTTTGCTATTTTTGGTGCTTATCAAGCTCTTTTTTCTAGATTTGACCACTTTAAAAGTGCTCAAAATGTGCTGTCAACGAACTAATCCTTTCTAATGAAATGGCTCATTTTTTATTTGAAAATTCGCTAAAATGACGAGAAAAAAAAATTGACTTTGATATATTTTGTCAGGGAAATGTCTGGGAATTTTAAATTTTCCATTTGGGGGCCACCCTGCTCATATCCTCACTGAGAACAATGCATATTTTTTTGGCTGGTTGCAATTCCTTGCCTTAACTCTTTGGATGAAGTAAGAAATTTAAAATATTGGTAATAACCACCTCATTCCCTCTTCTGATGGTAAATTCGAGATCGTCAAAGTTTCTAGCAAATTCAGGACAATAACTAAACCATACCAAAGTGAATTACAGAAAACTGATGCAAATTGAGGAGTGGACAGCTTAGACAATATTTCGTTGGTAAACACGGTTGTTCATTATTACCCCCTTCCTCACTTTCATCATAAAATTCAGTATTTCCGACATTTTTTGCTTACTAGGCTAAAACTGCGATCGAAAAAAGAATCATCGTGGCCTACCCCCAATTTTTAATGGATTCGGTTCAAGAATGGTCTGAAACTGATTTTTTATCTGGTTATCCGGATCTTTAATTGTTTCTCTTATGCTTGGGTTGTCCCACAACCCTCTCAAACATTGAGGAATGCCTTCATGTTTGTTTTAAATTTTAAAATGAAAGCAGGTGAAATTCTAAGAATACATACACCAATCGCACTATTCTACTAGAAGTAGTTTTCTTTCTATGATTATGCAAAGTTTAGCGAAAAACCTAAGTCATGGCACCGGTCCCACCTGGGCAGGACCCCAATATCTAGCAAGACGTCACAGTTTGCCAAAACTTTGAGCAATAATGAAAATTAAACCACTCATCGTGGAAAAGTAAGGATGGTGTCATAATTCTCAGCATAAAATCTACTTTCATTTAAACATAGTAAACAAAATTTTTAGAAAAATGGGTACTCATTTTAATAGTGCGTGCCTCTGATAGACGAAGATTTTTTCTATACGACGTAGCTTCAGAGGAACATCCTAAAAGGAAGGGCAGCTAATTTGACGTGTTCTTGATAATTTTGCTGGCATATTTCACTACCTGATACTTATCGAACCAGCTGATGAGTGTTATATGTATATCTTTGTTTAGGTCTCGATCCGGATTGGGAGATCAAGATGGAGCTAGTTCACACCGACGAGGAGATTGAGACTGATCCCCTTTTTGTCGACAAACACTCAGAAGGTAACAGCCTTCCTGGAGGATCAGCCAGAAATATACCGTGATATTTGATTTAGAAGAAGAACTTCTTATTTATCCATTTCAACGTTGTGATGGGTATGGGGAGTTCCTCTTTCTCGATTTTTGAAAATGCTACCTCTTGGCATATTCCTGAGGTTATTCAACCTGCAGGATATCCTCTGGGTGAAGCAGGTTAATCGCATCTCCCCTTTGAAGGAGGAACCACTACATTTCCATCACCTCCTTTGTCTTAACGTTGATCAGAAATTCATGACTTTACAAAAAAAAAAAAAAAAAACCTGTTCTCAGAAAACATTCATTGCAAAAAAACCACAATCAAGTAGGTTGAGGCTTAATAAATTAATGTTTTTGTCAACAATGAGATATGCCAACTATGGTAAACGTATGTTGTGTATGAACTTGAAATATGTGTAAACTCTTCCATTGCTCAGGATTTCTCCCTACACAATTCAGATAAGGTGATGCTTTCCACTGTTTCCTGTGTATTATTGACCCGACCCTCCCAGATGATCTGAGATTCTCATTGCTTACTCTGCTTATTGGAGAAATCCATCTTTACCCAGCAGTCTCCAAGTGCTTCATTATGATTTCAGCCGAGTAGTTTAAATAGGACAGCAGTTAGTCTCAGATCTCCCTCTGCTGAGAGGGCACTCTGCACCTTGCCATTGCTATCTAGCGGTCCCAATGAGGCCCGCTATGGAAATATCTCCATCATAGGTTTAATTGGACAAAGATTCGCTTTGGAGACCATGCTGTTGATCCAAGTAGCTTTGACCCTGCAAAGTTCAGCTGTGAGGGTTGAATATTCAAAATTTCTGAGCTTCATTGCACAACTAGACTAAAATTGAGTTCGAACAAAAAATGGAAGAGCTATGATTTTTCAAAGTTTCGTACACTGGCTACATCAAAGCACCCCTCTGCCTGGGCGGGGCCCCCCTGTCAACCAGTGTGACGTCACCAGTGGGGAACTTTGAAAAATTATAAAAGGAAAACTACTCAACGTAGGAGAGTGCGGATGTTATCACATTTCTAAAAATGCAACATATTTTTATTTAAAAATATAAAGTGAATACATGGGTAACGTCCATTGTGTCTTTTGATTCTCGAAAAATACCATCCAATACCGTAATGCCAGCTGAAACATGAACTATTTTGACAAATAAATATTTCTGAAAACCATGAAACTTGAAGTTTTACCCGCCCAACAAACTCTGATGATTGTAAAATCTCACGAAAACTGTCTCAAGTAATGAGCTTTTGAACAGTTCGGTCAAAATTGCTATTTCGTTTCAATTTGATAGATACACTTTAGCAGGAATTTGAAAAAGTCAAGTTGCTCAGTTGTGGTAAGGGAGGTGAGAGAAGTGTTATCGTGCTAGCAATCATTTTTAGCTTGACTACTACAGTCCACACAACGTCCCACAAGAGAAAGTGCGTGGTTAAAAAACCATAAAGCCGGTTATTTCCCAGTCTTCCTTTAAAAACCAGACATTTAGCTTCCAGAGCAATTTTTGCCCTGATGCCTTGATGACAACCCAGACTGTCCTGGCCAAAACCGGACACCAGGCAACCCTGCCCTAGGGGCATCTTTGGGTTTTTCCATAGAGTTGGTTTTTAGAATGGTCTGAATGAAATGGTTTTGTTATTCGATTCAGTTCAGCTCTGATAGGGCGTTACTCTGGTAGAAGAAGCTTTTTCCTTTGTGACCTGGTTTCAAGGTGACATCCTGAAAGGGGAGGGCAGTTAATCCAATGTAGAATGGGATTTTACTGTACTTGGTAATTTGGTCAGCATTTTACACTACGAAATATTTATCGAATCCGGCTGATGAGTGTTATATATCTTTGTTTAGATCTCGATCCAGATCGGGAGATCAAGATGGAGCCAGTTGACACAGAAGAGGGGACCGAGGTTGTTCCTCTTTCAGCTGTTGAAAAGTCGAAAGGTAAGTAACAGCCTTCCTCAAAGAACAGCCAGAATGCTGTAGTATTAGATTTAGAACGAGAACCTCTAATTTACACCAGTAGTTATTATTTTCAATGTTTCTTGATTAGCCATTCTTCATTTAAAGAAACCCAGCTTTCGTAAAACATTAATTGCAAAAGCCAAATCTACAGAAGTTGAGGTGTAAGGGTACGTCCATTGTGCACCCGCCTGTTACCTTATAGGGGAAGATGAGCGGGGAGGAAATGTGCTGAGAAATGTATGACATAGCATATCCACTTGCCTGCTTCAACCTGCTCAAGTAGCTTCTACTCGCGTCCACCCGAATGAGTAAATAGAGAGTTTTTGCTTTTTACGGAGTCTGACGGTACGTGGCTGTAAGGCATTGTCAGCTGATCCGATGACAACCGAAAACCTTACAAACTAACACGAATCGGCTCCTTTTCCGAAAACAAATGAAGGTGGACCACAAACTCTAAACTCCATACGTCGCTGCCCCCACGGCTTCCGGTACCTTATATACAAATGATAACCTTAGTGAATTTACTCTGATAAGAGCTTCCTTCTTGTGAATCAACCTTTCAAACATAGAATATTTGGACCAAGAAATCAAAATCTAAAAAAAGGGTACGTTATTCCGATTTTTGACAACCTTGGAGAAATCTAATGGTAAAACAAACAATTATGGAATACCTCTTCCACTGGACTTACCTTAGGAATTAACTGAAACAGTCGATGTCTTCCATGAATCATATAAAACAAAGTATTACAAATTGGTTGCAAACGGTGGGATAAATTCTGGCACTAGAATGTTATTGAAGAATACTAGTATAGGTATCGGGATGAAATCCCTATCGGAAATTTCTATTTACAGCAATCCTAAGTAAATTTTAAGTTGTTTTTGTTCCATTATTGAGCAGCTTATGGAGATCAATTCAGAGTGTGTACGTCAGGAGAATATCAATTCACTAGAGACTATTGCAGAATTATTGTGTGGAAATAAGGGATAATGCCGGTAGTAGACGAAGTGAGAGAGTGAGGAGGACAAATTCACAACCGTGAATCAGTGAGAATTGTGTATGCCGTTGTAGTCTTTTGGATTATACCCAATATCACGCCCAATAACCTCGCTCCAATTCCAAACTACTTCCCATCCACGCTCTCAGTTCTCTGGGTTTAGTCCGTGGTCACGAAGCCCAACCCTGATCGGGTGGCGATGGAGGATGGGATATGGAAAATCAAGGTCAACACTGACGATGGTAGAGTCCAGGTCCCACTCATACCATATACTTTACAACCCTGGTTTCTGAGAAATTGTGATGAACACCCTTGGGTCAGCCATCCCGGAATCGAGACTATGGAGAACGTGGCCCGGAAATATGGATACTGGATGAAAATGTCACGAGATATTAAAGACTTTGTGCAGGGATATACCACCTGTCAGCAAAGAAATACTCCCAACAATTTTGAACCCTCCGATCCAGAAACTCGAACTACCCGTGCGAGTGAGGCTAGTTGTGGGTATCGTTTTTTTGGGACCCCTTCCCGGGAAGAGTCAGGTGAAATATCTGTTCACCATCGTGAACAAGTTCACCAAGTATGCCGAGGTATATGTGAACCCCGACTCAAGGTACCTAACCACACACAGTGTGGCTGTAGTCCTGGTGTCTTTTGCTGGCACTTCTTTTGTGTCAAATGTTATCCGGGAACTATGCGATACCTTGAAGATAAAGCAGATACACACACCTCATCGTACCTCCCAAAAGCAATGGAGTGTGTGAGTGTTTTCATTGCACCCTAGCTAAAGGCCCCTCTACACAACCGCCAATACCAGGCAAGCCTAGACCACATTGCGCACTGCCGATTGTGTGGACGCAAGATGACCTTGAAAAAACTACCGATGTCAGGTCCGTGGGGAGCCATGTGGGCAATCACCTCCAACGCGGTTTTTCTCGAAACATCAAAGGGGACCACACTAGGCCACAGTCCCATCCCACACTTGTTCGAACATACACATCCACTCAACGGGCGATCACTGACTTACCTACTTCACTCATAATTTATCAGTCCGTTTTGTGTTGAGAACATTTTTCCTTTTGTGCGAATCTATTTCACGCAAGCTTTTAGCGAATTTTTGAAAAAATTTTATGCAGAAATCCGTTTCAGGCTATTCTGAATCATATTCTGAAGTTTAACGCATTTTTAGCGAATTTTTGAAGAAAATTAAGCTATTGCTCTCGCCTCAAAATTTGTAGAATGTGAATTTTTGAAAAATTTTTATGCAGAAATCCGTTTCAGGCTATTCTGAATCATATTCTGAAGTTTAACGCATTTTAGCGAATTTTTGAAGAAAATTAAGCTATTGCTCTCGCCTCAAAATTTGTAGAATGTGAATTTTTGAAAAATTTTATGCAGAAATCCGTTTCAGGCTATTCTGAATCATATTCTGAAGTTTAACGCATTTTAGCGAATTTTTGAAGAAAATTAAGCTATTGCTCTCGCCTCAAAATTAGTAGAATGTGAATTTTTGAAAAAATTTTATGCAGAAATCCGTTTCAGGCTATTCTGAATCATATTCTGAAGTTTAACGCATTTTTTTATGTATGTATGTATGTATGTATATATGTATATATGTATGTATGTATGTATGTATGTGTCATTCCAGACGATAACTGTCCGTAGAATTGTGCTAGAAACTTCAAACAAATTTTAAAATGTTAAGGACACAAAACGAAAGTTCAAGTTCGTTGGCCAGCATGATCAGATTACATCTTCGGGTTGAAATTTTCAAAAATGTAGTCAACATTTTCAAAATAGCCTGTTTTTTTGCGATTTGTTGTGCGAAATAATTTTTTCAGCATACTAACATGTGGTATATTCGGAATCAGCGTAAAATTTCCTATAAGAATATGTATCAAGTTTTCAAAATTTCAAAGTTGAAAAATCAGTCAAAAATCGAAATAATGCCGTTCGCTAGTTGTAAAAATCGGTAATATTTGCATGAAACATTGTCCAAATTCAGATTGAGTTACTCTTATGGAAGTATCCCTGTATAACCAATCTGTTAAAAACTCTAGAACCATGCTGTTTAAAATGTAGGTAGTAGGTGCTTGTTAAAAAAAAAAAAAAAAAAAAAAAAAAAAAAAATCACAACTGATGAGTTTACTCTGAAATATTCCGTCCTCCGATTCTCTCGGTCGCTCTCTTTAATGTTTTACGCTCAACTGTTTTAGGACTTGATGTAGCTTTAATACTGACTGTGGCTTAGAAAAAAGTATGAGTACCTCCTAATTATTTTTAATAATTTGATTCCATGTTTGTCTATCAAAATCATAAACTAAAATTTCTCTACATGATCAATAGCGACTGAAATGTCGAAGATTTCTTCAAAAATTCGCTCATGGGGTCATGCTGCATGACTGGACTTTTTAGCGAATTTTTGAAGAAAATTAAGCTATTGCTCTCGCCTCAAAATTTGTAGAATGTGAATTTTTGAAAAAAATTTATGCAGAAATCCGTTTCAGGCTATTCTGAATCATCTTCTGAAGTTTAACGCATTTTTTTTATGTATGTATGTATGTATGTATATATGTATATATGTATATATGTATGTGTCATTCCAGACGATAACTGTCCGTAGAATTGTGCTAGAAACTTCAAACAAATTTTAAAATGTTAAGGACACAAAACGAAAGTTCAAGTTCGTTGGCCAGCATGATCGGATTACATCTTCGGGTTGAAATTTTCAAAAATGTAGTCAAAAATTTCATAGTAGCCTGTTTTTTGCGATTTGTTGTGCGAAATTATTTTTTCAGCATACTAACATGTGGTATATTCGGAATCAGCGTAAAATTTCCTATAAGAATATGTATCAAGTTTTCAAAAATTTCAAAGTTGAAAAATCAGTCAAAAATCGAAATAATGCCGTTCGCTAGTTGTAAGAATCGGTAATATTTGCATGATTTGCATGAAACATCTTCAAAAATTCGCTCATGGGGTCATGCTGCATGACTGGTTTCATGTATGTATGTATATAGTATGTATGTGTCATTCCAGACGATAACTGTCCGTAGAATTGTGCTAGAAACTTCAAACAAATTTTAAAATGTTAAGGACACCAAACGAAAGTTCAAGTTCGTTGGCCAGCATGATCGGATTACATCTTCGGGTTGAAATTTTCAAAAATGTAGTCAAAAATTTCAAAATAGCCTGTTTTTTGCGTTTGTTGTGCGAAATAATTTTTTCAGCATACTAACATGTGGCATATTCGGAACCAGCGTAAAATTTCCTATAAGAATATGTATCAAGAATATGTTTCAAAGTTGAAAAATCAGTCAAAAATCGAAATAATGCCGTTCGCTAGTTGTAAAAATCGGTAATATTTGCATGAAACATTGTCCAAATTCAGATTGAACTACTCTTATGGAAGTATCCCTGTATAACCAATCCTATAACCAAGTCTGTGGACTTGGTCTATGGTGGAATGCTGTTTTCTGAAGCCAAATTGGTGCTTTGGAATAAGTTTTCGTTCCTCTACAACTACTAGTAGTCTCTTATGAAGGAGTTTTACAAATAGTTTTGAAAGCAAAGGTAGGAGTGAAATAGTCCTGTAGGACTTTAACTCATTTGCCGGTTTGCCTGGCTTGGGAATCATGTTTACTTCTGCTATTTTCCATAACTGAGGGACGTAACGAAATTTAATGGCACTATTTATGATTTTTGTTAACTTGACTATGGTCTTTCGGGGAAGATATTTCTGGATTAAACCAGTGATCAAGTCAAATCCCGGTGCTTTTTTTTTTTGGTTAATCTCCTTCTGAATTGTTCTTTGTACTTCCTTGACAGTGACAAATGGAATGGAAATATCTGGTTCCGACGGTTGGACCACTTCAAGAGTTTCTTCGTCAGGCACTCCAGGGTTTGTTGTGAAAATATCAGCCAGATGATTTGCAAAGACATCTGCTTTTTCTTGATTGCTCCTTATCCACCTACCTGTTAGTTCGTTATTAAGGGGCGGAGCTTGCACAATTGGTCTTTTTAAGTGTTTGGTAGCTTTCCAAAGGGAGTAGTCTGTATCCCTACAGTTGGTTAGAGATGAAACAAGGTTCTCCATGGTTGCATCATTTATCTCCTTGACCATCTGTCTCAGCTCATTTGCAGCTTTATACCAGGCAGCTTTGTGCACTCGGCTTCGCGTTTCTTGCCATTTTTTTCTTGCTTTGTGTTTTCTCATAATAGCTTCCATTATTTCCCTTGGATAGTTCAAGCCTTTTTGTCGCTTTTTTATAATTGGTGTTTTGCGGCTGACTACTGTTTGTATGCTACAAACGAATTTTGCTAGTTCACTGTCTATTTCTTCTGGGGTGTCTAGAGAATCGTTGAGATCAATTTCTTGGTTTATTTCAATTCTGAAGTTGATCCAGTCTGTTTTGTTGTTAGTAAGTGTCGGATTTTGTTGAGCTTGGATGATCCAGTCACTTAACTTAAGAATAATGGGTGAGTGATCTGAACTTAAGTCAAAGCATTCTTGTACTAACAGATAGTTTGTTGATATGTTTTTGGTAATGAAGAAATCAATGAGGTCAGGAAGTTTCTTTCTGTCTGTTGGCCAGTATGTTGGTTTGCCTGTTGAATGTGGTTCACAGTTATGATTGGATGTGTACTGGTACAGTTCTCTTCCTCGTGCAGAGTTAATTTGGGAGCCCCAGTATGTGTTCTTGGCGTTGAAGTCCCCTCCGATGATAAACCGATTTCCCAGGTGCTCAAACACATCAGCAAAATCTTCTTCTTTGACAGTGTGTTTTGGTGGTATATAGATGCCCGCTACTATGGTTGAGAATGACTCCATTTTTAACTCTATTGCACTAATCTGGAACATTTCTGTTTCAATCTTAGTGAATTCGTGATGGGAGAGATTTTCTTTTATGAAAATAGCACTTCCTCCTTGAGCAGCATTGCTTAGGTGAAGTGCATGGTAGCATTTGTAGCCCCTTATTTTACAATAAGATTCTTTAGTAAAATGTGTTTCTGACACAAGACAAATGTCAATTTTATTTATCTCAAGCACTAATTGGAGCTCACTTTTCCTAGAAATGAGCCCATTTGCATTCCATGACATAATGTTGAGATATTTCATGGTTATTTCTTTGATTTGGATTGGAGTTTACTTTCCAGTGCTCCGATTCTTCTATTGAATTCAGTGAATCGTTGATCAATTTGGTTTAGACGATCAAGAATAACAGTTAATGGGTCAGCATGTTTCTCATTCAGCGTAGGTTTTTGCTGAAGCGTTTGGACGTTTTTGAGGACTTGCGCGTATGTTTTTAAGTTGTCCCCCCTTCTCCTTGTAAGAAGGGAGTTGAATTTTTTTCCCGAAGAACTTGTGACGGTGTCTTGACAGTGAATTTTGTACTTTCCGATGCATGGTGTTTTCGAGTGTTCTCCTCATACTTCTTTTGGGCCTTGACATACTATGCATCCTCTGTAGCTTGCGGGATGTTCGTTTGAGTTACAATTGGCACATTTTGGATGTATTGAAACGGGCTTAGGGCAATCTTTTGTCGCATGGTTTTTACCACATTTGACACATTTTGTCTCAAGGACACAATAATTCTTTGTATGTGCAAAACCTTGACAGTTTTTGCATTGTGCAACAAGTTTAGGAGACTTAAGACTGTCCACAGCAATTTTCGCTCCATGTAAGGAAGTAATAGCATGTATGTCTTTTATGTTAGTCCCGTTTTCAAAGGCAACTATGCACATGTCCAGGGCGTTTTTCGTTTTCCAGCCTAGTTTGCGTGTGACCTTTACTTTTCCGAGATCAGGGTATTCTACTTGGACATTTATGTATACCCTTGATCATGACTGAATAGGGTCTAGTCTGTTTTTCTTGGAACGTGTGAATTTCACATTTTTCAGATGGGTTGATGGGTTGATCTTAACCTGATTGTCCCTCATAACAGTGACTTTGGAATTTGGAGCATGTTCATGCACCGCTTCCTCAATCGTTTTATAATTATCGGTGATTTTATGCAAGTAGATTGGTGGGGGTTTCGGGTCCTTGGTTTTTAAAATTTGTTTTGTTTTGTTCTGCATTGGAATATTACCCTTGGATTTCTTCCTTTTACGCTTTTGGGGATCAGAGAATTCCTTTTCTGATTCGTCGACATCTTCACTCTTGTCTGAATAATAGCGCACAGTCGACTGTTGTGGCTTCAGCGATTTTTGTGAGCCTAGTTCTTCGATTTTCTCCTTGAGACATTCGATTTGCTCATCCCGCTGCTTTAATAACCCTGACTGCAGAGTCACCTTTATTTTCTCCTCCAAAACCACTTCGTTCGTTTCACTCAGAAATGAAATTAGAGTAGAAACGGTTTTAAATAACTCACCAATTGGATGAACGAGCGGTGAATCTTGTAGTTGTACGTTAAACACGTTCAACTCAGCCTTTATTTTCGCAACTGTCGCCTCAGTTTCTTCAATAACTTCACGAAGGCGGCGTCCGGTGGGCTCATTTTTTTTTTCACTGATAATTCACATTAGCAAAACAAACTTCGGAATATCTCGAGCACGATGTTCCCTCTCCGAGGTCTCGGACACGGCTAGTTTAATAATAATAAAGTATGAGTACCTCCTAATTATTTTTAATAATTTGATTCCATGTGTTTGTCTATCAAAATCATGAACTAAAATTTCTCTACACGATCAATACCGACTGAAATGTCGAAGATTTCTTCAAAAATTCGCTCATGAGGTAATGCTGCATGACTGGACTTTTTTCTGTGTTGTAGACGTCAATACTATTTACATCCACTACCTACTAGTTTTTTGTTTTCTTTTGTTTGTTGGTAGGTATCACATTTGATTTAGGTATGTCGTGATTATTTTACGTTCATTCTTTTTCCCGACATGTAGTAATGATTAATTACGATCTTGGCTGAACGAGGAAAATATATATATATATATATATATAATATATATATATATATTGTTAAGTAAGTTACCAAGTTGTTGCTGACGTTGCGAGTTACCAAGTTTGTTGCAAGTTGCTAGTGACTTGAAATGTTTGTAATTGATTGAAAAATCGAGTCTATGTGTTGAAAAGGTGTTTCATTTACGCAGAATCTAACATTGGTGTCAGAAGTGGGATACGTCGGTGTAAGTGGTTTTCAGTGTTCAGGAGTTTTGAAGTGACTGTTTCTTTTGTGAATGCCAACGACGAGGAGGCAAGGGGAGGAAATGGCGGCATGGGAGCAACCATTTGAAGAACTTAGACTTCAATTCGCCGAAATGATGAATTTTACTTGAAATTAGGCAAAATTCGGCAGAGGCGGCTCAAGTAGCATCTAATGCCAATTCCGTGACATCTGAGGTCGTTCAGCAAGCACCTACGACTGCGTTAGCTCCACACAGACCATTCATGGTTAATCTGGGATCCTATGATGGCAAAAGTAGTTGGGAGGACTACCTTTTCAAATTCGAAACTGTTAGTCGGGCAAATGGCTGGTCAGGGGAGGAGAAGGCAACGCAGCTGATAGCAGCGCTACAAGGGTCTGCCTTAGCAATTGTTGCTCACATAGGCACACATCAACCATTTGGTGACATAGTTGAGGCCTTGCAGAATCGTTACGGCTTGAGGGGACAAGAACATCTGTTTATGTACCAACTGCGGGGTCGAAGACAGATGCTAAACAAAGGGCTAGCTGAATTTGCAGCAGATCTAGAAATATTAGCTTGGAAGGCATTGCCAGGCACTGGATCGGCCACTGTGGATGCAATGGTGCTACAACAATTTTATGATGGCATCAGAAGTGTTGAATTGAGGAAACTTGAACTGGCTTACCCTACAACCACCCTGCGGGGCGCAGTTGGTTATGCAATACAAGCAGAGGCTAACCTACTGCGGGTTAGCGTTGGTGTTGTCAGTGCAACAGTCTGTCAGGTTGATATGGGTGAAGGGTGCAAGGTGGTCCAACATTTGGATGCTGCTGGAGGCACAGTTCCACCAACCATCAAACAGACCATAGAGACTCACAACCGAGTAAACTGCAATGGTCAGGATCAAAAGCCTTGGTTTACTTGCTGGTCCTGTGGGAAACAAGGGCACTATAGTTGGCAGTGCCCTCAGAAACCTAGAAACTGTCTATGTAATTAGCAGGATCAGGGAAACGGCAAGCCATCAGCTTAAAGGGTCATAAGCTGGTGTGTCAAAGTGAGGCCCAAAAAGTTCCTTTATGGGGGATTATAAGTGGTCTCACACCAACCCTTTGGGGGAAAGTTGAAGGGCAAAATTGTAGAGTGGTGATCGATACAGGAGCAGCAGTAACTGTAGTAAGGCAAGACATAGGGGAGAAACTTATCCAAAGGAGCACAACCAAGCGTCTGCAAACAGCCACAGGAGAGCTCATCCAGGTGAAGGGAGTTGCAGAGGCCAATATCAGTCTAGGCGAACACATGAAGTTCAAGCATCCATTTGTGGTGGCCAGTATTCAGGAACCCTGTCTGCTAGGATGGGATTTCTTGGCTAGTCAGGGATGTGTACTTGACCTGGACAGGGGCTTGTTGAAAGTTGGGTCTCAAGAAATCGGATTCACTGACTACAGAACCAGAAAAGAGGAACTACATGCTGTGCAAGAGGGGCAGTTGAGTAGGATATTGGAGGAGCTAGTGGGACGCTCTTCAGCAGAACTTACACCCAGCCAGAAGGATAACAGCACTTGTTACAGAGTTCCATGATGTGTTTACTGATGGGCAAATAATGTATGGAGCTGCAAAGGTCTCACCCCATAAAATTGACAGAGCTGGTCATAGGCCGATTCGGCAAGCACCTCGCAGACTAGCACCCGTGAAACGTCCAGAATTTGACAAGTTGGTGGATGAGATGCTTCATCCAGGGGTTATAGAACCTTCAGATAGTGCATGGGCTAGTCCCATTGTATTGGTGGCGAAAAAGGATGGCAGTACACGGTTTTGTGTTGACTATCGTAACTTGAATGAGGTCACACTAAAAGATGCCCACCCATTGCCGAAGACAGATGAGTTGCTTAAAGGGTTGAAGCATGGCAAGTAGTTCTCCACTTTGGATTTTCAATCTGGGTACTGGCAAATCCCGTTGGAGGCAGAAGATAAAGAGAAAACTGCCTTTTGTACCCCATCTGGACTGTGGCAGTTCAATGTAATGCCCTTTGGGCTAACAAATGCACCAGCTACCTTCCAGCGCACCATGACAAAGGTTCTATGGAAACTCTTGAAACAGGAAGGGGTGCTTGTTTACATTGATGATGTTCTGGTATTCACACTGACTTTTGAGCAACATGTAGGTCTCTTGCGTGAACTCTTCCAACTTTTAAGAGAAACCAATTTGAAGTTGAACACCAAGAAGACTACGTTGGTACAGACCACAGTGAGCTACCTTGGGCATGTCGTATCTCCTGAAGGCGTGCACACTGATCTTAAGAAATTGGTAGTGATTAAGGAGTGGCCCTCACCAACAACCAGCAGGGAAGTACGGGCGTTCACAGGATTCTGCGCATATTATAGGGATTTCATCCCCAATTTCGCCCAATGCATGAAACCATTGTATGAGGCTGAGAGTAGCAAACCATTTACCTGGTCCGACCAACAAGAGGAGGCTTTTAATAACATGAAAGAGGCAGTCATGTCACCTCCGGTACTTGGACATGTACAAGATGATGCCCCATTTATTATTGATGCTGATGCTAGCAACATTGCTATGGGTGCAACTTTGTCGCAGGTGCAAGAGGGCAAATAGAAGGTCATCAGTTATTTCAGCAAGTGTTTGACAAAACCACAAAGAAATTACTGCGTAACTCGGAGGGAACTATTGAGCATTGTCAAGGCAGTACAGCACTTTTCCGAGTATGGAATTGCGAATGGGCTTCCACTAACAGTTCTCACTGACCATGCTTCATTGAAGTGGCTCCTGAGTTTCAAGAATCCTGATGGGCAAATGGCTAGATGGCTGGAAATACTAGCACCCTTTGCTCCTACTGTGGTCTATCACCAGGGAAAGGATCATGGCAATGCTGATGGACTGTCCCGTCGGTCATGCCTCAAGTCAGGAGATACACATCTATTCTAGGTAACCTCTCTTCAAATACATCCATTTCGACGTTTCTGGGCGTTTTCAGCACCACCGTTACCAATTGTGCCGTTCTCCAAATCAATTCAGCAGTCTGCCTTTGCCACGGATTCGACCTCCTGGTGGTACGACCATCTCGCGATTTGCGGTACACGAGTGAGGCCATCACCCATACCGTCGAAACGGTCAGACTTTTATTTCATTTTACTTTATAATCAGGGCATTCAAAATAGTTTTAACTATTCCCTTTTGGGATGATACTTTTCTACCACTAGAAGGAGCTCCTTATTTGTAAGTTCGATTTATATCTGAAGGCTAGCACTTTCAAATAGGTACAAATAATATGCCTAATACGATCACCAGAATAAAAAGTTTTGTTGCCTGAGGTAATTGGTATTTTCTATGAAAAACCCCGCCTCTGTGTATTCCAAAACAATGCGACACAGCGCTTTTAGCCGCATGGCTCATTCCTTCGACAGGAGAGAAGTCGTACACCTATGATAACCGCGACTATTGAGCGAGTGTGATTGGTAGTCTAAAAAATCACCTAGAAAAACATTAAGGTTTGATTTTATTATTCCCTGACATAATAACACTAATATTACTTATTACTCATGGCTTACTACTAAATTATCTGATGTCTATGGCAGATCAGATTCCATAAACTACTTCTTCTGTTCCCTTAGTATATTGAGAAATCTGACATTTCTTTGACAGAAGAGAAGCCCTATACCTGTAATAGAATGATGTGACTATAGAGCTAGTCAACTTGGTAGTCTAAAAAATCACCTTACAACACAAACAGGTTTGTTTCCTTTATTCCCCGATATAATACTTGCACTATTCCAGTGTATGATGTCTATTGTAGATCAGATTTCACAAACTAGATCATGTTTTTGCTGAATATTGTAGGAAATTTACGTTTCATTGACAGGTGAGAATCTCTATGCCTGTGATAGCTGTGACTATAGAGCTAGTCGGCTTGGTCATCTGAAAAGTCACATAAAAACACATACAGGTTTGTTTTTGATATTCCCTGATTGCCTGTAATAACAGTAACACTACTTACATTATCTGATGTCTATGGTAGATCAGATTCCAGAACTTACATCTTGTGTTTGTTGAGTGTAATTAATGAATTCATTGTTTCATTGACAGTTGAGAAGCCCTATGCCTGTGATAGCTTTGCCTATGGAGCTAGTCAACTTGGTAATCTAAAAAATCACCTTACAACACATACAGGTTTGTTTTCTTTATTCCATCATATAATGTTACCAACACTATCTCATTATCTGATGTATATGGTAGATCAGATTCCAGAACCTACATCTTCTGTTTGTTGAGTGTAATGATAAATTAATTGTTTCATTGACAGGTGAGAAGCCCTATGCCTGTAATAGCTGTGACTATAATACAGGTTCGTTTTTGTTATTCCATCAAATAATAATACTAACACTATCTCATTATCTGATGTCTATGGTAGATCAGATTCCAGAACCTACATCTTCTGTTTGTTGACTGTAATGATAAATTCATTGTTTCGTTGACAGGTGACAAGCCCTATGCCTGTGATAGCTGTGACTACAGAGCTAGTCAGCCTGGTAGTCTGAAACGTCACCTAACAACTCATACAGGTTCGTTTTTGTTTCTCCATCAAATAATAATACTAACATTATCTCATTATCTGGTGTCTATGGTAGATTATATTCCAGAAACAACTTCTTTTATTCTCTGAATATTCTTGGAAATTTCACGTTTCTTTGACAGGTGAGAAGCCGTATGCCTGTGATAGCTGTGACTATAGAGCTAGTGACCTTCGTAGTCTGAAACGTCACCTAACAACACATACAGGTTCTTTTTGTTTTTCCATCAAATAATAATACTAACACTATCTCATTATCTGGTGTCTATGGTAGATTATATTCCAGAAACTACTTCTTTTGTTCTCTGAATATTCTTGGAAATTTCACGTTTCTTTGGCAGGTGAGAAGCCCTATGCCTGTCATAGCTGTGACTACAGAGCTAGTCAGCCTTGGTCATCTAAAACTTCACCTAACAACACATACTGGTTTGTTTTTTATATTCCAGGTGAGAAGCAGATACCATAACACTAACACCTACTTCATTATCTGATGTCTATGGTAGATTACCAGAAACTGCCTCTTTAAGTTCGCTGAGTGTAGTGAACATTTTGTTGTTTGTTTCACAGGTGAGAAGCCCTATGCCTGTGATAGCTGTGACTATAGAGCTAGTCAGCCTGGTCATCTGAAACGTCACCTAAGAACACATACAGGTTTGTTTTTGTTATTCCCTGATATAATAACACTAACACTACTTCATTATCTGATGTCTACGGTAGCTCATATTCCAGAAACTAATTCTTTGTTTCACTGAATATATATGAAATGTATAGAAAGGAAGGAGGTAGGTTAAGGAAAATGAGTAATTTAGGTAGATCTGTACCTGTTGTTCCTCGAGGAAAATACCTGGGGTACCCCAAGATGTGCAGCTCCGTGGCCAGAAGATGATTTTGCTGTATTTGTCGTGAAAACGTCGTTTCTTGCGATCAACTCCCAAAGGTGGGGAAGTCACACTTGTAAAGGAAGCAGGAATTCGAAATTATTCGAAATGCGGTGGATTGGAAAACACTAGTAGGTATAGTGGCGGTTGCTGGGAAGCAGGCGAGACGGTAATGGCGGTGTCGCATGTGAAACTGGGAGAGGAGCTCAAGAGGGGAGGTGAGCAGTGTTGCCATGACAGGGGAGGTGAGCAGTGTTGCCCTGACAAGCCGCCCAGGAGGCTATATTTAGTTATGCAACAAGAAAAATAACCTTTCTCGAAGTAAAGAACATTCATTTGTACATGAATAGAAATAAAAATGCTCTGGAGTTGAAAAGGAGTAAAAGAAAAAAAAAAAAAAAAATTGTAAAATACGTTGATGTTAAGATTAGTTGAGTGGTGGTAGTGGGACCATAGTGTGAACTGGTCGCACATACTCGCCTGAAGAGGTTTTCACTTTGCCTACACGGGTAATGTTATCCTTTCCAGGGTACACTTCGAGGATCTTCCCGAGAGGCCAATGTAGATAAGGTGTTAGAAGCTTGCGGATGAAGACTACATCCCCAGGCCTAAGGTTTTCTTTGGAGTCAGTCCATTTTTCACGGGGAATGGGAGTGGGCAGGTATTCCGTTTTCCATCTCCTCCAAAAGATTGGGCGGCATGCTGAATCAACTGGTGACGATTTAGGCGGTTCAGAGGAACGTCAAGAGAATCAGCTTCTGGAACTGCAAGAAGTGGGACACCCACCAGAAAATGTCCAGGTGACAAATAATCAGCTGCTTCAAGGGGATCCGAAGACACACTACCAAGTGGTCTACTGTTGAGGACAGCTTCCACACGTATTAATAAGGTGGTAAGTTCTTCAAATGTCATTACTTGTGTTCCGAGCACCCGATGTGATGTTTGGCGGACTTGATGGCGGCTTCAGCAAGACCATTGAAATGAGCAGCAGTTGGAGGTGCGAATTTCCACTCAATGTGCTGATTTGCGAGATGATTTGAAATGCCGTCATGAGAAGCTGCGAGCATGTTGTAAACTTCTTCCAGTTTACGTGTCGTACCTTGAAAGTTAGTTCCGTTGTCGCTGTAGATAGGGCGACAAATACCACGACGGGAGACAAATCGATCCAAGACACGCAAGAATGATTCTGCAGACAAGTCATGGGCAAGCTCAAGATGAACAGCCTTGACTTCAAGACAAACGAATACAGCCATGTAACACTTGGAACTAGGAGCGTTTCGGCGAAGACTCTCACGAATAATATAAGGACAACTGAATATTCACGGGAAAACTTAGAACACAGTTTTAACGGGATCCTGAACACAATTTATTTTATTGTAAGAAAATAACAAGGTTAAAGTGGGAGCACGGGTAACTCGGAGAAAAACATATGACAGAATGAAATACACTTTTCCTCTTTGTCCGCAGGACGTCAGTGAGGGCGCTGCTTGCAATGCAGTGGTTACAAGATATGAAATTACTCAACGCAATTGAGATTAACTGTATTACTTTTTACAATATTACGGGAGCTCAGATCACTTTATCGATCAGGGATATTCGGGATTAATATTGGGAGACATGATCTTTCATTGCTCCGTTCAGAAGTATAAAGGGGGTGCTGATTGATTCGACACTACACTAGTGCTAACTCGGTGGTTCAGGGAACTAAGTTCCTTGAGAAGTCCACTTTCCTTCTACGCGGGAATTACAAATTTGGGAACGGCCAAACAACCACCATAGTCAATGCTAACATCCAGGAAGGCTTGTTGACCTTCAATACGTGTTGCAGGAAGCTCTGACATCTTAGGTGTTACAGCTTCAGCGTGAGGGAGATAACATCGAAGACATCTATGGATCCTCGAGCGTAAAAGTTTGTGTAGAGATGGTATCCAATATTGCCTGTTTAGAAGAGCTGCTGTAACACGAGGTCCACCGTGCAGTGTTATGGTATGAAAATAATCGCATAATAAGCTGGCATAATGAGATTTATGTGGAATAATAAGCGGGTGTTTGGTTGAGAAGAACCCCCAACCCTCAACAGTTCATCCTTGTCAAGGAAGGGACTGAGGTGATGTAGTGTGGAATCTACAGTATCGCCTTTCCCAATGGAGGCTATTTCACCTTGAAATGAATCCGTTGTGTCAAGCGGATCAGTAACAAATTCGATTCGCAAATTTCTTTGGTTGTAAGAGGCCCAATGGTACGATTGTCATGTTTACAACACCAATTAAAGATAAATCACAAGATATATGCAAAAACTCTCTGGGCGCATGAGAATGATGCATATTTTTGGAGTATATCAAGCAGATATTGGAGGTTAGTCGAAATGTGAAGGCTGATGGCTTGCGGTTTCAACTCCTGGAGGTATTCAGAAGAGGTCCACCACAGCTGACAATTTACCAGATCATCTCCCAACATTCCCCGTGAAGCTGGGTCAGCGGGATTTTTCGATGAAGAAACGTGATGCCACTGTTGAGGTGAAGTGACAGTGAGGATATCCATGACTCTATTGGCAGCAAAGGTTTTCAACTTGTGAGGTGGGGTTCGAAGCCATGATATAACAATAGTAGAATCTGTGTACAAGGATTGAGGTGATGCAGGATCTCTGTATGAAGGAATGAACTGAAACAACAAGGTGGGAGAGGAGATGAGCTCCATATAGCTTAAGGCGGGGAATACTGAGCGTTTTCAGTGGTGAAACTCGACTCTTCGCCTTGAGTAAGTGTGATGTTTGTATTAATACAAGTAGTATCAAAGGGAATGATAGAAAGACGAATATTCAACTATTGAAAAATCAACTCTCACCTCAAATTTGGCGTCGAAGGACCATTGAAATGTATAGAAAGGAGGTAGGTTAAGGAAAATGAGTAATTTAGGTAGATCTGTACCTGCTGTTCCTCGAGGAAAAATACCTGGGGTACCCCAAGATGTGCAGCTCCGTGGCCAGAAGATGATTTTGCTGTATTTGTCGTGAAAACGTCGTTTCTTGCGATCAACTCCAAAAGGTGGGGATGTCACACTTGTAAAGGAAGCGGGAATTCGAAATTATTCGAAATGCCGTGGATTGGAAAACACTAGTAGGTATAGTGGCAGTTGGTGGGAAGAAGGCGAGACAGTAATGGTGGTGTCGCATGTGAAACTGGGAGAGGAGCTCAAGAGGGGAGGTGAGCAGTGTTGCCCTGACAGGAAAGGTGAGCAGTGTTGCCATGACAATATTGAAAATCTGACGTTTCTTGGACAGGTGAGAAGCCCTATGCCTGTGATAGCTGTGACTATAGAGCTAGTCAGTCTGTTCATCTGAGAAGTCACCTAAAAACACATACAGGTTTGATTTTGTTATTCCCCGGTATCATAACATTAACTTTACATCATGATGATCTGTTCATGGTAGAACAGAAGCTACCTGTTGAGTTTGCTGAATGTAGTGAACATTTTGAAAACCCGTGATTTGTGAGAGAGGGGGGGGGAGGGGTGAACTAAGGGTTTTCTAGAAAATAAGTAGCTACGAGAAACTTTCGATCTGAATTGAGCCAAATAATGTTCGGCTTCCTTCAGGCCTGTTCCCTGTATAAGGCTTCTTACTTATAGTTTACCTTTCGGTGTGTTTCAGTTAAACAATTTTTGTTTACCTCAAAATCAATGGCACAAATAAATTCTCCAGGAAAAAAACTCTTTAAGTAAAGTATTTTGGATCTGTAAAACAACGAAAATTGAAAGGTTTAAATGTTGAAAATTAGGATGTTGAAACTCAACCACAGAAAATAATCCTAAAGTGAGCGAAAACGTAGTTTTGAGAAAGTGACAGGAGAAGTTGCCACCTACCTCGAATCTCAGAACTAGACATAGCCCACACTGTGGCATGGAGCTGATGTCCAGTTGTGTTTTACCCTCTGCTTTAGATCAACTTGTGTATGAAAATATGTAAAGATAAAGGATAAGTTGGTGAGGTACAGGTTGAGGTGCAAATTAAGGGTTCAAATGGTGGAAGATAATCAACATCTCATGTAGGAGAGAGTGTTGATACTAATAGATTCTAAATCATTGGTGGAAACACTACTAGCCCTGGGACACAGTGATGCTCCTCCAATTCATCTGCTGCATATGTATAAAACATTACTACTGGCAAAAGATAGAACAAAGGAACTGAAAATTCAATGAATCCCGTCACATGTGGGAATTGATCACAACGAATAAGTCGATTCCCTTGTCACCACAACCATACACCATGGCATCATTGCCAACACAACTCAAACTAACCCCAGAGACTGCTTCATACAGATGAAAGAGGGAAGCAAGCAGACATGGGTAGAGGAATACGTGGGAGAGACGGAGGCAGTTGGTTGGATGAGAGCAATCTTAGATCCCTGGTTTCAGGACATGCGAGAAATAGACAACAAGACCACAACTCGTATAAACATATTGCTGATCGGCCACCTTGAAGATGCCACGTTTTAATTTAGAATGAAAAAAGAAATAACCCATATCGTGATCTATGTGAGGGAGGAAGGACTCAGGATGGAGGCGGGTGGTTGTACGAGAGTAATCTTGAACAACCCCAACCAAGATCTCTGGTTTCAGGACAAGCGAGAAATGGAGGACAGGACCATATATGGCCAAATATAGCCCAATTGAAAACGAAATCAATGGCCACACAATCAAGATGGACCATGGCCAAAATGAGAGCGACCAACCAACCAACCAGGTTGTGGTAATTGCACATGAACCTAGGAGGGGAAGTAGACCGGGCGTCCACAGTAGCGTTTCCGTGGAGCTGATACATAGGGATCCTCCACCAAAAAGTCTCGATAGTATCGATTCGGCCTCCTAACACATCGATGCATTCAGATGCAGTGATAGGAGTTGTTCCAGAGCGCTCTGAAGGCCTCCCTCAAAAGCATTTCCTATGGAGCGGTAAAGTACTGTGATTTTTTCCAGAATCGAGGGTAGTGGCGATGTCCATTTCATAGGATATTGGTCTCGTGAGATGAAGGTCATGGGTTCAAATACTGTTGCATGGACCTATTTTTTTTGCTTGTACAACTCCCGAAATATATTTCTAAAACGTCATTCTGACCTGCACGTCCAACTAATCTGAATTTTCGCTAAGGGATTGACTACTTGATGTCATGTATTTTTGAGATGCGAGCTAGCGAGCATCGAAACCACCAAACTATACACGTCATTCTGATCTACATGTCCAACTAATTGCATTTTTACTTAGGGATTGACTGGAACTTTTTCAATTTTGGTGCTCAGAAGGTCAGTTGATTTCAAAATGAGTAAATCGATGTGTTGGGAGGCTGAATCGATACTATCGATTACATAAAATGTGTGTTGCAGACTCGTATGCAAGCGTTTCAGCTTACTTTTGATTTTCACGTACAACCAAGCCGTTGCTGGGGAAATGAAACTTCTTTAGTTTTCACCGGTCAAAAATCGTTCTCCACTCGTTGTAAAGCTCTCGATTTATCACGCATTTCTTTCGTACTTGTTCTTCTATTCATGTCGTAGTTTTATATTTATTTATGTTATAAATGGATATAGTAAACAATGCCGCTGGTTTTGTTGTCACTTGGTTGAGAAGTTAATCTTGGTTATAGTAATTGTAGACGCGCACCATAACAGAAAATTGCTTTCAAATCAAACCAAAATTTCAATTCACAGATAAATAGTAATAAAAAAAAGTCCAGTCATGCAGCATGACCCCATGAGCGAATTTTTGAAGAAATCTTCGACATTTCAGTCGCTATTGATCGTGTTGAGAAATTTTAGTTTATGATTTTGATAGACAAGCATGGAATCAAATTATTAACACATGCACAGAGTAAACTCATCAGTTGTGATTACTTTTTTTTTTTTTTTTTTTTTAAAGCACCTACTACCTACGTTTTAAACAGCATGGTTCTAGGATTGGTTATACAGGGATACTTCCATAAGAGTAGTTCAATCTGAATTTGGACAATGTTTGATGCAAATATTACCGATTTTTACAACTAGCGAACGGCATTATTCCGATTTTTACTGATTTTTTTTTTTACTGATATTTTGACTGATTCTGGTTACTAGTAAGTTTTGGATATACATCAGTTGACTTAGAGAAAATGTAAATTTCAGACTTCTTACGTTACATTTTTCTCTTGAAAAGAGTCACAACTTTTTATTCTGTATAACATTGCACACGTATCTTTCTAAGGCATTTCAAACAAACATTTGTTTCCCTTTTCACACTCGTGGACAGTTTTTTTCTTCAGTTTATAATCACATAATCTACAAGTGTTGCTTTCCACGTGCTTAGGTCCAGATTGCTCCTCTTGGGCTGCATTGCTTGAAGTCTTGAGGTATTTCTGATGCCTCTTCGGTGAGTGGCCTTTTTCTAGAAACAGGTCTTTTGTTTGCCTCTTTGCATAAGGCTAATGAGTGAACAATTTTCTTCTTCAATACTTCGGGTAGATGGCCGATAGAGAGAAGATTTTGTAAATGAGGGGGTTATGTTATATTTATTTATATTTATGTTATATTTTTGTTTGTGCCTCGGCAAGTATGAAAAAATTGTAATGTTCCTCATAACTAACGTTACCGTCAAATGTCAAGTTGCCATTCTCTCTAAGTCAACTGATGTTTTTCGAAAATTTCCTTCCAGCTTAGATTCTTAGATATTTTTACATCACTTTTACACAAAACGGAACGAACAATGTTGCCGAAATTGGGGTCATTAGGGTTGATATTTGAGGAGCTTACTTTCAAGGGGATTTTCATCTTTAGGATAACCAAAATCGATTTGTATGAGCAGTTAGCGTCAAAAAGGAACATATCCTTGTGTATTTGAAGGCCAAAGTTTGATGTTTGGATCAAAAGGGATCACATCCATTCCTATATGATGGATAATTTTCGTTTCAATCAAAAGGGAATATATCCTCATCTTCCTTCAAGTTGATGCTTGTAGATGTTTTTCAAAAAGGAACATATCCAAAATGCCATCTACCGGATTTTTTTCCAACTCTACTTTGGAACATACCTGTTAGAATGCCTGTGCTGTTTGGTGATAAGATTTGAAGGGTTTGGTATGAATAACCAACAGAGTGCAGGAGCAATACTCTTCGGCACCCCTGTTATCAACTGTGTTCCTGTACTTCCCAATATTCAATGATATTGATATAAGACGTGCTGTGATAACATGTTTCGCTGATTTCTCTAGTGCTTCTTTCTGTTTTTAGTTCGTGTCTCTTGAGATTTTTAGGCTTATCGTCGTTTTTCCGTTGCTAAGGTGTCGTGTTGGTGTTGCCAAGAATGGAAGGTATTGTTGGCGTTCTTTTGGGTACCCATGAAGTAGCACCCACACAAGACGGTGGCGAAGTAGAAGAATGTGATTGTCTTGACGAAGAGGAAACTGATTTTCATGTTTGAAATGTTGACAGATTTTAAAGATTTTTTTCTATAGTGGCTTCTTTGTTCGTTCCAAACTGAAAATTGGTTGATAATACCTTACCTTATTATTACCTACATTATATAATTTGGAAACATAGTCCATGTGTTTTTATCATAACTAAAAAAATATGAATTATGTGCACTAGATTTTTGAGATTTTTTATTCAGAACTGGATGTGTTTTTATCAAAATGGAACATATCCGAAATTTCGATCAAAAGGGGTCATATCCTAACGATAATAATTAGCTGTAACTCCTTTGGTTTTCGAGATTGGGTGCTCATGTTTTGGGAAATAATTTTTAGTGCCTCACTAAGCAATACTAGATTAAAAACTAAATTGAAATTCCAATCAATAACTCCTTGGGCGTTTTTTTTTTTTTTTTTTTTACTTCCTGCAATTTTTCCGGAAGTGGATATGACCCCTTTTGAAAGTAAGCTCCTCATTTATCTCTGCCATTGTGAAAATCCAAGGCTGTAGGAGGGAGCAGTAAAAATGACACTGGTCTGGGGAAGGAGGAAGCGGTCTGAATGACCGCAAAATCGTGAACTATGACTATTGTAGTGGGAAAGGGTGGGATGAAAAGATCAATGACACTCACACACCGTTAATTGTCACGATCGCCGAGGATACTGAGGACCTTGAGGGGGTAACCCACCCCATTGAACCCTTCCCTCTCTTCTAAAGTTTGAAGCGCGGTCTAATCGACGTCCCTCTGGACTGAAAGTTAAAGATGAAAATACAAATAAAATATTACCTTGTTAAAATTTTTTTGTATAACTGGTAAATGTGAAACAGTGAATAATTCACTTCAATCGAAAAACACTGGTTGCAATCAGTTATGAAAACAGGATTCGAAACAGTAGGTCGGTTGGTTATGTATTATGGCTATTGATTTAGTATTTTTACCATTACCAAAAGTGGTAAACAAGAGACAAATGCAGTAGGTTAGTACCATAATTTGTTGAATAAACTGATGAACACAAACTTTTCCCTATTAATTAAAATTGTATTCCTTACAGGCTGCCTTATGTTTTTAAAGAAGAAAGATGTAATCTTCCATGCTAAACTCAAACACTTGAAAAAAAAGAAAAAAATTTAGTTTGCATTTAACATGAAGTTTGGTTTCTACATCTCTTCTACTCACAAAAGGGCGACGATGGACACCAGCACGACAGGGACTCAACACCAGCGTATCCAACCTGCTTTGATGATTTTTCCCTCATGCACTTCCGGAAATCTCATAGTAGTAAATTGGCCGTAACAGATTAGTAAAACCGGTACCTATCGTACCAGTTTCCCCACAGCATAAAGTTCCTTCATCTATACTCTTATTTTTGTCAACCTACAAGCGCGACGGTATGATTCTATACATTCCTTCGCAAGAATATTTTTCTTCTGCCTCTCGGTGGGGGGGGGGGGGGGGACCCCCTTCAATCCGTCTTGAGCGTGCAGTTCAACATAGGGGGTCGAGATTTTGTAGTAGGTAGGTGCCTCTGCAAGTGAAGAATTAATTAATGATAACATTGATTGTAGGTACCTACAAGCGTATACACCCATTTACAATCAAATCTAATTTCCACATTCTACAGAAAATCACAATAACAAGAAGTAGCACATTGGTGGTAGGTACCTAGAACAATTAATTGGAGAAGCTAGAATGCAACACACTTCTGTTATCGACAACCTTCTCCCACATGATTTTGTATTTTTCTGTCTTGAACACAGGCGTGACCGACACAAACGACTTCACTTTGGATTAATAATGAAAATAAATGTGATGAAATATCAGTTTTCTTTTCAAATGTTTCAAATCTATCCCGCTTGTGGCTGCCATTTCGGGGGCGATTGCAGCGCTACCAACGGTAATTGAATTCGCTAACACAGACCAATATCCTTCATTCTGTTTTTATACTCGAGGATTCTAGGTCCATGCTACTCTATGGATCTGAAAGTTGAGAGCCTGCCTTGTGGATACTATAAGCTTATCACTTATCAGTGTCCACGTGCTCCACACTCTCCCACCTTTTATCTATTCGGATATTGGGATCATGGTTCGGATATTCACGTTGTTCACTTAAACGCTGTTTGTCTGGAATAGATTTGCATTTTTAAAACTTTCATCATAATATTCGTCATCTATCGTCGAATTTCTAAATCCTGATAGGAATAGATAGTGTAGACTTTAGTTTGGTGATACACGTTATTCCTTATTGGGCTTACAACTTGGTAGGTAAGTAAGTTTCATTTTTTATCTGCATTACAGTAAATTTCCTTCAACTGTCCCTGTTCCTCTGTGATTTTTCTAGAGTAGGTACCTATGTATTTTAGTGGGTAACATATTAGCGTATTTCCGTAGATTATGAAGATATTGCGATGGCTCCCAACCTTTTCTTCGTGGAAATCCGTTTTGAGGCATCACTGATTGCAAAAATACATATTACCCAGATCAGCTCTCAAATTTAAGCCTAGTTTTTGAAAATTTCAGATTCGGTGTCCACGGTAATAGCTGTAGTTGCCATGGTAATTTCATCAGTGTTTTCAACAACAGGTAATTATACTAGGAGGTAGGTAATAGCGTAAAAACGGTTTTAATCCAACAATTTCTAATTTAAACTCTCACTTAAAAAATATAAAACCGATCCAAACTTGAACACAAGATCGTACAGTATATGTAGGTAACATTCGTAAAATAGTCAATTACACCTAATTAGTCTTTTAGTTTTTATTTGTAACCTTAGTCTTTTGGCGTGGGATCACATAGGGGTTCATATTAGCAAAACAACAAACCAACAAAATTAAAAAAGTAATTAACTGAAGAGCGCCCAAGTGGCGTTGCACTATACCAGGCAAATCAGACAAATGTTGCAAAGTGTTAATGAGATGGTAAGCTCAGTATATATTGGAAGGTATATAGATAGGTACCTATATAAATAACTTTTTCGAATGAATAAGCTTACCTAGTCAACAAAAACTATTTTTACAATGTTGAACGGTACCTAGGTACGTGCTGTTTAATAGCTAACTATGTAAATAAGGTAGGCAAGTTTAACAAAGTAAGTAGGCATTAACGTGCTTTTATCAAGGCTGCAATTGAAATTATAAATTCAACAAATTTAACGACATTTTGTGTCAATGGAGAAAGATGGTGACTACGGAAAAATCTCCTTTAAATTAAATCTAACTAGAAATAAGGTATGGTCCATCTTCGTTGGACAGGTCCCCAACACCGAAACTAAATTATCAGTCTAGCTATGCTTAAATTGTGTAATTATGTACTAGATTTAAAAGAAGTAGGTACATTAATGACATCACCCAGGGAGACTCTGAAGCAAAAATCTTGACTGGGAAACCTGAGAGTAGAACCAAAATTATACTCGTAGAATAAAGCATTGAAAGGCAAACAACAAGGGGATTTCGAAAGATAATTCTCATTAATTTGATCATTATTTGAAAACATCTTCAAATAACACTAAATAAAAGCAATAAACTATTATACATATAAATATATAAAATGAAGAAGCAATAGTAAGTAAACTAATACTCTTAACATTCAGTACCTAGTAAAAAAACGCTGCAAATTATTACACAAAGGTTTATTATTTCTGTCTCGTACAGACCTTCTACGTAGAAAACTGACCATAGTTATTTAGCCTCACTTATAGTATATTTACTATCGAAACTCGGGGCTTCGCGCTTCCAATATTTGGTACACTTGTTCACTGCATTACAGCTCCAGGACCCCATAATTTTACGCTTTATCCCTTCCCTCTCCCCTCCACTCCCTTCCCTCTCACTCCCTCCGCCTCGCCCTCCCTCTCACTCTCTCTCCTGCCCACCCTCTCCGACCCACCAGGGTCTAACACTCAAACCCACGAAAAAGACACTTTTTCGCCCGTTTTTGGCCCATAGCATCTATGCGAGTAAAGCGATCGAGATGGTTAAACGTTAGGACCAACTAGACCCCAAATGGAGTCTATGTGCGAAAGAACAGGTTTTTTAAGTCAATTCTTAGGCCTTTTATGGCCCGGATGGCGAACGGCGGACGGACATTTCAAATTTGGATTCTATGCACCTTGAAACGTAAAGTGACAAAGTTTGAGGGGGTTGTTATAAAAAATTTTTGCTACACGATCACATAGGCTTATTATTGAAAATAATAAACCAAAAGTTCCAGTCATGCAGCATGATCGTATGAGCGAATTTTCATAAATGGTCGTATTACATTTATGTTAAATTCTGTTGAAATTTGAGCACTTTGGGGACAAATAAAAATTTTATTATACATTTTATAGCAAACTAACTTTTTGTCAGTAATATTCCAATGAACAAACGATTTTGTGGATTTTTACAATTTTTTCAAGTGTTCCTATCGATTTTTAGCTTATTTTAATGAAATTTAAGTACATTTTTCAGTACAATTTTGTGCTTAAATTTTTAAATGTCCTAGTTCATGTTCGATTAATTTTTTTCGAGTAGCATTCTGCTAAAAAATAGAAATTTGTTAATTTTTAGCGGTTTTTTTGCCTTTTTTAGTGATTTTTTAAGTACATTTTTTGAAATTTGACCAATTTAATGTGCTCAAAAAGTGTTGTCCAAAGAACTCATCCTTTCTTTTGAAATGCTTGATTTTTTGGCGAAAGAACGAAGTTTTTATCTCAATTCTATCGAGAGTTATCGTCTGGAATGACACATACATATATATACTTATATATACATATATATATATATATATATATATATATATATACATATATATATATATATATATATATATATATACATATAAAAAAGCGGAAAAAATCCAGGAATCATTTCAGAATGCCTCAAAACAGATTTCGATGAAGAAAATTTTTGAAAATTTTTATTTTAAAATTTTTGGAGCCATTGCAATAGCTTTATTTTCTAAGAAAATTCGCTAAAAAGGTTGGTACTTCAAGAACCAACGTGACTTGAAAAAGCTTGAATGCAAAATTCGAAAAAAAATGAAAAATTCCGAGTCTACCTATAGGTAGCTATTGTTTCACTTCAGGTCATTATTTGTTTCACTTTCAGGAAAAAAAATTGTTGGTCTCGAAAACTAAAATTTCCACTTGCATTTTACTTTTCAGACCATTCTGAACAACTTTGGTTCCGTGTCCGTCTCGTGTCCGCAAATCCTTGTAACAAGTTTATTTTCCACATTTTTCATCCAATTTCGTATGAAATTTTAAGGGAATGTGTGGGCGTAGACAGGGTGTAGATGGTCCCCCTATCAGTTTCATCATTCTTGACTCAATACTTCACTTCGCGCATGCGCAAATGCAAATTCTACCAAGCACCATTTTCTCACGCCCTAGTCGTTTGATCTCGCTCAAATTTGGATGATAGTTGGGGGATAATGATTTGATCATTCCATATCAATTTCAACATGATTGCATCATTAACCCTGCGTCGACCACGTGGGAGCTAGAATAACAGTCGCCCACGTGGGGTCCACCA
Organism: Adelphocoris suturalis; assembly: GCA_030762985.1. Lineage (NCBI taxonomy): Eukaryota > Metazoa > Arthropoda > Insecta > Hemiptera > Miridae > Adelphocoris > Adelphocoris suturalis. The sequence goes on from CM061046.1 coordinate 4,857,825, forward strand.
GGACCCCACTCACATTTCTGGCTGTGCATGGGACTAGCGTCAAAACATCATGCAATTAATTTTGAGGTGTCTACGAGGATACCCTCCTAATATCGTTTCTAAGGTAGCAAAGTTGCAGCTTGTAGCTCTGAAAAAACATGGGCCAAAGAATTTCCTCATCTTAGAAAACCAAAAACGCAGGAGAAAGGAATAAAAAGCAAAACGTTCAAGTCTTTTATTTATATCAGAACGAAATATAAACTTTAGTCAACTTTTTAGGCATATAAACTCCATTTCAATGGGCATATAAGTAGGCCCATTGTTTTTCAATAAAATAAGGAACTTCAGCCAACACAGAACTTTTTCGAAAATTGCCTTTTCAGAGGAACAAAAAACCACTAACACTACATAATTATGATACTAAAGTCAGACTTGAATTTACACACTAAAATCAGACTTAGGCAAATCAGACTAACAAAAATCGGTGTTAGAGAACCTTAATGGCTGTATGTAAGTGTATGGCTAAATGTACTACGAGTAGTATGGACAAAAGCGACTGATTCACATTCCCAGTTTTTTCCATGGTGCAAACAGGAAAACTAAGTAACCCCTACGTATGTATGCTCAAACAATTGAAAATTAAGACAAAACATGTGTGTGAATATGCCGAATTTTTTTTTTTTTTTTTTTTTTTTTTTCACGGAAGTCCACGTGGGGTCTACTCAGACCCCAACAACGATTTTCATCAAACAGAAATGAATTCAAAAGGTACACTCTCCTGGACGACCATTGCTACCTCGCCAACCTCTAGAGCAGTACTGAGTAGGAAGCTACTCGAGGAGCAGGCAGTGAGGGGCAAAGTGGCTATAGGGGAGGGGGGGAAAGGTGCACATGGGGCCCACCTGGACCCCACGTGGTCGACGTTGGGTTAATAGCTATTGCGCATGCGCCAATGTGAAATATTTGTAACAATCTAATTTTCCACAGTTTTCATCGGATTTGGATGAAATTTTCAGGGGATGTGTGGGCTAGGGTATAGACGGTCCCCTATTAGTTTCATTGTTCCTGACTCAATACTTCTCTGCGCAGGCGCAAACGTAAATTCTACCAAGCATCATTTTCTCACGCCCTAGGCGTCCGATCTCGCTCAAATTTGGATCATAGTTTGGGGACAAAGATTTGATCATCCCATATCAATTTCAACATTATGGTATCATTAATAGCTACTGCGCATGCGCCAATGCAAAATCCTTGTAACGACCCTAATTTCCACAGTTTTCATCATCTAATTTTGATGAAATTGTCAGGCAGTGCATGGTGCGGGTTAGGTTGTAGATGGTCCCCTATCAGTTTCATTGTTGCCGAATCATTTTTCCTCAGTTTCTTCCTTTTGACCCTCTTCATTCAAGTCACATAAAACCTTTATTCTACCATCCTTTTTCCGTTGCAGGTACCTTAAATGTTCTTTCAGCTAATCTTCCTCCCTCAGTTACGGGTCATTGCTTCGCCTCTCTCTTCTCTCGCGTTCTGCATCACTTTTTTTTCACCATCTGATGGTGAATTAGTATTAAAATGCTTCCCCTTGTTGATGGTCATGCAAAATTTTTGGTTTTACATTTTCTCCTCTGGCATATGCACTTGATGGTGTGGATAAAAACAGTGAAAGGTATAAATATTGCTGGGAACTTTGAAAATGCAGTGGAATTTTATTACCATGTAGCTAATGCAATTACCGTGGATTTTAACAAACCCATGGTAATAGCTCAATTTCAGACATGGTAATTGAAAATCATTGTTCGTGATCGATTTTCAACTCATTAAATAACTTCAGTAACAGAAACTTAGACGTATTTTGAAAGAGGAGAACGAAAGGAAGAGGATGGAGGGAAAAAAAATATGCTAAAAATGTTCCTTAGTCATTAATTTCACACACATGGTAATAGCAAATGAAAAGGTACGCGCCTGACTGCACTCCTTTCGACGTGGGGGTCCACCAGCAACAGCGTTGGGTGAGGGGGAAGGGTCCTATCCCCACCCTAACAGATCCCAAGCTTGCCAACAGAATGAGATTCAAACCGAAATTTCGGTTGGTTGGGGTCAGAATTGCAGTTTTCAGTTCCAACCATGGTAATATCCCAAAACATTGGGGCACTTTTTGGCGATATATTGAGGCGATCAAAAAATTGATTTGCACATTCTTGCAATCAATTTCATGATGCTCTACAACCCAACTTCGGAAAACAAAGCCCTTTTTGCCACAAATAAATCAATATTGTGGGTAAAAGTAACATTGTAGAGCAAAAAATTAATTTGGGACACCCACGGTAATTGCATTTTTGGCCTTTTATGCGCAGAAATATTTGTATAGATATGCAGGTATGGCACTTGAATTAATTTTTTCCAACACACTGGCCTGCAAGGAATCCCTGGGAAAAAAAATTTTCTGGGAAAAAGTTACAGTAGGTGAGCAAGGCCTGTGGGGCTTAATAGTTGCCCCTAGTTTGAGAACGACCAGTATTTCTGAGTTGCGAGCATTCAGACCACCAAACGATACACAGCATTCTGATCTATTTTATCACAGTGAAACTAAATATGATTAGGCAGCAGTTTTTAGAACAACAGAACATATATCAAGCGGTAGTGAATTAACGGATACCTTTTTAACATGGAATCATGTTTTAGCGATGGATCCCCCGCCGAAAAGTGAGATGAAAGTAGCGCCAATAATTGTGATGATTTCCGCTTACAACCGAGTCGTTGCTAGGGATATGATACTTCGTCGTTTTTCATCCCACAAAATTCGTTGACCATTCGTTCGAAAGCTCTCGATTTATCCAAGGGTCATTCCATGCCAAATCAACACACTTTATATATAAATTTTACCTCACCATATTAGATTTTACTCAAATTTGGTATACTCATAGTATGTGTTGAGACTAAAAAAAATACCAAATTTTAAATTTTCATCTCAAACCGTTTCTTAAATATGGCTATGTAAAACTTACAAAATCTCGCCAAAAAACCATGAACGGAGTTTATACTATTCGCTCTAGGAACTGTCCTAATTGAGCTAGAGAGCTGGGAGAGGTATCATTTTGAAGCTTTTTTTATGCTCTTTCCAGTGATATACAACAGGACATAGGTTCTAATAAGAAAATTTTGTCAAAATACAAATACAAATTTTGATTTAATTTTTTTCCAAAAAGTACGTAATTTAAAATTGTCAAAATATTCCTATAAATACTTAGTACTGTTGTAAACAATGTGACAAAATATAAATATGGGATGATGATGGGTTCATTGTTAAAAAAAATATATTCCTGACACTAGCTTTCCACTAATAGCCCGGTTTTGACTAAATAATAAACATACGTATTTTGAATTAATATTTCTGATATTTTTTTACCTTTATACATAGTATACCTTTATATATTTAATTAAATAGCTTACCTCTTTGGTAAAAGTACGTATGTTTATTATTTAGTCAAAACCGGGCTATTAGTGGAAAGCTTGTGTCAGGAATATATTTTTTTTCAACAATGAACCCATCATCATCCCATATTTATATTTTGTCACATTGTTTACAACAGTACTAAGTATTTATAGGAATATTTTGAAAATGTTAAATTATGCACTTTTTGGAAAAAAATTAAATCAAAATTTGTATTTGTATTTGACAAAATTTTCTTATTAGAACCTATGTCCTGTTGTATATCACTGGAAAGAGCATAAAAAAAGCTGCAAAATGATACCTCTCCCAGCTCTCTAGCTCAATAAGGACAGTTCCTAGAGCGAATAGTATAAACTCCGTTCATGGTTTTTTGGCGAGATTTTGTAAGTTTTACATAGCCATATTTAAGAAACGGTTTGAGATGAAAATTTAAAATTTGGTATTTTTCTTAGTCTCAACACATACTATGAGTAAACCAAATTTGAGTAAAATCTAATATGGTGAGGTAAATTGGGTGTGTTGAATTGACATGGAATGACCCCCAACCATAATATATTAACTACTGCGAAGTGCGTGGCCAACAAGCTGAGTTATATGAGCATGGTTATATGAATAATTGTTTACACACAGGTGATCATTCTCAATAATTGATATTGTGAACATGATTGCAACCGCTTGTTAATTTCTGATGATTTCATTGAGCTGGTGTTTCGATTATGTGATTCATAGCAGGTGATCCGAATATTGCGAGAACGGTTTGATTTGTGAAGCGGTGGTTAAATCATTTTATTAGGTAATTTCTATACTTTACACTATAGGAAGCAAGAGCTTAATCGTCGTGATCATTTCTATAATAAAGTGAGAGCGAGGAGCTAAAACATGATTCCATGTTTTTTTACATATTAGCAGTCAGGCTCAAAGTAATAACATCCGGGGGGGTCCAGGGGGGCGAAGCCCCCCTGGCGGGGTCAAGGGGCGGAGACCCTTGCGAGGCCCGAAGGGCCGAGTTTCTCCGAAAATACAAGACCAAACTATGTGAAACTTGTGTTGAAAATCACATTTGGGTTCTAGATGGTCCTACAAGCTCTGCATAATTTTTTTTTTTTTTTTGTAAAAGTACTTTATTTTCAGATAGGTATAATTTTTACATACAAATCGTTTCTTAAAAATAGTGGACAACCCCACAAACAAAGCCTGAGCGCGGGTATTTCCTAATGGGAGAAACGTTTCAAAGTTGTTGTAGAATGTTCTTCATTAAACTATATGGTAGTAGTGCATTATAGGGCCGGGTCATTCTCATTTCATTTGCCGCTTTGGGTCGTTCGAGAACCTCAAAAACGTGAAATATGAAAGTGCTCAAAAATGAGGTTAGATCGGCAAATACTACTCATTGTACATTGCAGATTGGTGTTCTATAGATGAACAGTGAGTTTTTGATTGATGTTGTATTTTACATATTTTTTACCCATCCTTGGTCACACTCCTGAGAGGTAACACTCATGAGAATTTCCAGTAAAAATGGCGTCACACAGGATGATGAAGTGGCAAAACTCGGGGATGGTTACTGTTTGAAACCTGTCACCAAGCAGTATGGTTCTTGATATCGGATTATTTTGTTTAAGCACTAACAACACTAGTAATTAGTGTAACACTCATGATTGAAAATAAAAATACTCCTCATGTTTTTAGGCTTCTTTCACTGTAAAAACTGCTGCAACTCCAAGCACTCCACTGCAGTCTCACATCTTCAACTGTACAATATAACCTTCACTTCTGACTGTTTCCCACCATTTTCCATCGGCTTTCTTGGTCGCAAAAATGATAACACTCTTGAGGTCCCATTGAGAAGAGATATGGGGGACTGACTGAAAAACTAGTTTTTCACGGGTTGGGAAAAAATCTCAAAAATGTAAATCCTTACTCTAAATAAAGAGGAACCAACTTACTGCAGCTAGTAACCCTGGCCAGTTCTAGATTGTCATTATTTCGTAACAACCTAACTTCTACTTACGTGTTAGGTAGGAGGGGACAGTAACACTCATGAGTTTCCAGGATTTCAGGTTTCATTCGTCATCACTGAGTATTGGTAAAAGGGGATTTTGGGCAGTCAAATTATTACTTCGTTGATCTCCCAACTTATACTACCCTTTTTTTCCCCAAAATCGCTAGTTTTGGTTAAGAATTGTGAGAATTCGTCGTCGGGGACATGAAAGCGGCAAATGAAATGAGAATGACCCTGCAGATTAGTTGGAAATGTAGATCAGAATGAAGTGTATAGTTTGGTGGTCTGGATGCTCGCAAGCTCGCATCTCAAAAATGCATAACATCAAGTAGTCAATCCCTTAGTGAAAATGCAGATTAGTGAACATGTAGATCAGAATGACTGGTATAGTTTGGTGGTTTGGATGCTCGCAAGCTCGCATCTCAAAAATACTCAACATCAAGTAGTCAATCCCTACCTAACCCTACAGTAGAAATAAAAAAACACTAGAAACAGTAGGAATTGGAAATGATTGATTCCCACCATTTAAAATGAACAATGAAAAAAAAAAAAAAAAAAAAAAAAAACAGCAAAAATTATAAAATCGCTGGAAAACGGCGGAATATCGAATGTGTACCTACTAATCGATACATAATCGCATATTTCGATTATCTCAGTAATCGAACCTTCCGGCCCTATAATGCACTAGTACCAACTATATAAATTTTAAAACAGAACAAAAATAAAATAAATATAAAATATAGAACGTAGGATGTAAAATACAAAATGGAACAATGGCGGGTTAAAATTTTAAAATCAAAACATTTTTAGGACAAAGGGGTCCCAAACTCGACAAAGGTAATAATGGTTGAAATACAGAACAGAACAATACAGTATTATAAAATTCTAAAGCATGAAATACTTCAGGAACATACAGAATAAATTTGGTGAATTATGGAGAGTTAGGTTAAGGAATGGAGTATCCTGTTTTTTATTTCCATTATTCCGTTGGTTTTTTTATTATTGTAAATGTTATTGGGTAGTTTATTTATTAACTTAGGTCCGGTGAATGATATATGTTGCTGCGCAACCTGGGTTCGTCTGAAGGGTAGAGAGAATTTATTTGGGCCTCGGGTATTAGGAGGATTGATTATCGGTTCAAGTAGGTTTATTCTTCTAAGAAAAAATCTAATTGTTTGCAAAGAGAAAATTTGTTTTATATTTATTAATTAATATTTGGTCCGACTTGTAGTTTAAGTTTGATATTTTTAGAATTAATTTCTGGGCAGATATGATAGGCCGAAGGTGGGTGGCGAGTGCAGTCCCCCAACATGTAGCTGCATAAGTTAGGTGTGAGTGAATCAAAGACACATAGATGGTTTTGAGCATTTTACGAGAGAAAATATTCCTTGTCCTGTAAAATATAAATGATGCATTTCTGATCTTTTTGGATACATCATTTATGTGCTCGTTGCACTTGAGTCGATCATCTACCATAACACCCAAATACTTGGCTGACAACGATCGAGTCAGAAATGGACAACCACAACTATTGTTATCACATGGAGTGGCAGTACAAAACAAAATTGGAAGGAGGGAGGGATCTTTTGTTTGCGGAAAAACAGATAAATGATGTTTTTTTCAAATTTAGGGAAAGCAAATTATCTTCGAGGTGTTCCATTATTTTATTTATTTAATTTTGCTGTTCTCCACGAGCAGTTTTGTCTGTTGCCATGTATTTGAAGACAAAACAATTCAAGGATCGTCAGCATATGTGTAGATTTTACCACCTTCTATGCTTATGGAACAGAGGCTATTAATGTAAATAAGAAAACAGATTGATCCAATTATTGTCCCTTGCGGGATCCCATGTTTGATCGTTAATACTGAGCTTTTTTTGTCGTCAATTTTCGTGTATTGCGTACGACCAGTTAGATAGTTCACCATCAGATTTAGACATGTCCCAGCAAGACCAAGGTTTTCAATTTTTCTGATAAGTATCTGATGATTTACAGTATCGAAGGCTTTTCGCAAATCGAGAAAAATAGCAATAGGTTTGAGGTGACTGTCAACATCTTCAATTATGGTTTTCATTAACTGATAGATTGCGTCTTCAGTTGATTTATTTTGTTGGAATCCAAACTGATTTGGAGAGTAGAAATTAATGCTAGAAATGTGTTCAGCTAAGCGTTTTTAATGCACTGTTCCAATAATTTTGCAATCTCAGATATATTAGAAATAGGTCTGAAATTATTCATATCGGATTTAGAGCCAGTTTTGTAAACTGGAGTAACTGCAGCTACTTTTAGTCTTTCAGGAAAAACTCCCTGAGTGAAGCATAGATTAAAGATGTAAGCGGGATAAACAGACTCAGCACACAATTTTAAGATTTTCGCACTAATGTTGTCTGACCCTGTGGACGAATTTGAGTTTCTTAATATAATTTCCGATTTCATCTACTGATATAACAGAAAACAATGACAATTTCTTCCCACTGGCCACAGGGTCTGAAGGTGGCAGTGTTGGAGTCGTATTATTTATCAGCTCTCCAGCTATATTTACAAAATAGTCATTAAACCGGTTTGAAATTTCTTTTAGCGAATTTTTGAAGAAAATTAAGCTATTGCCCTCGCCTCAAAATTTGTAGAATGTGAATTTTTGAAAAATTTTTTATGCAGAAATCCGTTTCAGGCTATTCTGAATCATATTCTGAAGTTTAACGCATTTTTTTATGTATGTATATATGTATGTATGTATGTGTCATCCCAGACGATAACTGTCCGTAGAATTGTGCTAGAAACTTCAAACAAATTTTAAAATGTTAAGGACACAAAACGAAAGTTCAAGTTCGTTGGCCAGCATGATCGGATTACATCTTCGGGTTGAAATTTTCAAAAATGTAGTCAAAAATTTCAAAATAGCCTGTTTTTTGCGATTTGTTGTGCGAAATAATTTTTTCAGCATACTAACATGTGGTATATTCGGAATCAGCGTAAAATTTCCTATAAGAATATGTATCAAGTTTTCAAAAATTTCAAAGTTGAAAAATCAGTCAAAAATCGAAATAATGCCGTTCGCTAGTTGTAAAAATCGGTAATATTTGCATGAAACATCTTCAAAAATTCGCTCATGGGGTCATGCTGCATGACTGGACTTTTGTGTTTTATTCATTATTTTCTTGCGGTCCACAACAATATGAGGAATAGTATCACGCACTTTTTGTTTTCTTTGGGTTTTCTCATTAATTAATTTCCTCTTTTGTCGAGGACTAGTTGATTCGAGGAACTTTTGTTTGTAATACAGTTCACGTTGAACTTTTATTAATTTTGTCACCCAATTTCTGTAAAAAGTGAGAACTTCAATCTAAAATTTGGGTCTTCAGGAACTTCTAACCGAACGCAGCGATTTCTGTAAGAGATATATTTTTTGTGCAAGCGATCTCTATTTCTGATTGATGTCACCACTAGTCATCCATGGTTTGAGCGTTTTGTCTTTAGTTCGTACAGGTTTGGTGGAAGAATTTTTTTCTGTGTGATCTTCTAGAGTACAATAAAATTTGTCTAGAGCATCTGAGGCCGATGCACATCCGAACACATCCTCCCAAGATTCGTGTGATAGTCTCTCTTTCAGTTTTTTGTAGTTAATTTGTTTGGTTATTGATGTGCAATTATTTGACACGTCTGAATATTGCATACCAAATAAATTGCAATAAAATGGGTGGTAGTGAATTACAGGTGGCCCCCAACTGGAATAGTCAGGGAAAACCTGGAATTGTCAGGGAATTCTTGGCGTTGGGAAAAGTCAAGGAAATGTCAGGAAATTTTGCAAAAACCACCAAATGTCAGGGAATTTTTTAAATGAAAACTTGGTGTAATACTTTAAAGCGTTTTTAGGTATATTATAGAGATGAGTCGATACCAAAATTTATCGATTCCCGATACCGATACCTAAAATATCGATTCCCGATTCTCGATACCGATACCATCGGCGCTTAATACCTAACTTACTTTTAGGTGAAAAACAAAAATTCCTCTTGAACTAGTAATATATTCAAATTTTTTTGTACAACATAAAACTTATACTTACAAAAATTTGATCCCAATATATTTGCAAATGAGGTAATTTTTAAATAAAAACAAAACATGGATAATAAAACCTTTATTCTCCATCTGTTCTACTTAAGGTTCTTGTTTAAAAAGACCAACATTTTATTTCTGTCTGGGTCCAGACGATTTCTCTTCTGGTCGCAGATGTTTCCTGCCGTACTAAAAAGTCTCTCGCCAAAAACAGTAGAAGGAGGCACACACAGATATTTGATTTGTGCAAATACAAAATTTGATATTTTTTTGTTTTCTATCAAGTATCAATTAATAGGCAACTTTTATTGCCTAGGATTGATTTCTTTCTGAATAAAACAAGTTAAGCAGACTGACTTGGTTTTTTTATTTTTTTCGTCGGTAACTGTAAGGTATTTCCAAATAAGACTGGCTCTAGGCTTTTATACTTGGAAAACATAGCTTTGTCTAATGCTTCTGTTGTCACAAACAAAATAACACAAGCCTACTTGTAAACAAAGTTATAATTGTAAGTTGTGTTTTGGACAATTCATGTTTCGCAACTGCTAACTTCACACAAGGGTTGCACGGTACAACCATATTTGTTGTTAGATGGTTGCAATAGTACCGTAGTGTAATAAAACGCCCATCACCATATTCGAACGTTATCACTTGGTATGTAGTAGTATTGAATCAAGTCTCGGAGAGCGATTGGAAAAAAGTGGGGACTTTCCCCCAGAATAGCCCATTGGATTTACCAAGCCATCATTCTACCTAGACTCCTATTTGGAGTGGTGGTATGGTGGCCGGGCATTAAAAACAGCAAAACCCTGGGCAAAATCGAAAGATTAGCCTGTAGGCTTATTAGCGGAGCTTTCCGAACTACTCCAACTAGGAGCATCCAAATTATCCTTGGACTAGCACCACTGGATACTCTCGCCATGGTCTTTTCCATGCAAGCCGTGGTTAGGTTGAATATTTTGGGAGAATGGGTGCATGACACAAGTCATCTCTCTCACTACACACAAGTAGGACACACCTACATCAAACAAGCTACTAATGCTTATGCTCCAGAAACCCTCATGCCCTCCGATGAAATGAAGAGGAGATTTTTCTGGAACTTGAAATCCACCTTTGAAATAAAATACAGAAGTGAGTGGAACAATCAAGAAACCCCTGTTGACACTATAGACACCATACATTGCTACACCACACCGATGGTTCTAAGATAGACAGGGGATCTGAACCTTCCTCTGGTGCTGGTGTATTCATTCCCAGCCTTCAAGTGACACATTCTTACAGCCTCGATAAATATGCAACTGTATTTCAATCAGAAATATATGCTATCAATAAGTGTCTGGTCACCTTACATAACCACAACACTTCTAACAAAAACATTCACATTTTTACCGATAGGCCAGCATCAAAGCACTCCTGAACCCCCTCACGACCTCAAAACTGGTCTGGGAAACAAAGAAACACATTAACAATTTGTTTCTTAACAACAATAGAATATCCATAAAATGGATTCCTGGTCATGAGAACTACGAAGGCAATGTTAATGCGGACGGCTTAGCGCGAGCTGGCTCAGGACAACAGTTTCTCGGACCATCTCCTGCCATCTGCATTTCCAAAAATGCCTGTTAAGCTAAAAGTCCAGTCATGCAGCATGACCCCATGAGCGAATTTTTGAAGAAATCTTCGACATTTCAGTCGCTATTGATTGTGTAGAGAAATTTTAGTTTATGATTTTGATAGACAAACATGGAATCAAATTATTAAAAATAATTAGGAGAGTAAACTCATCAGTTGTGATTACATTTTTTTATTTATTTTTTAAACAAGCACCTACTACCTACGTTTTAAACAGCATGGTTCTAGGATTGTTATACAGGGATACTTCCGTAAGAATAGTTCATTCTGAATTTGGACAATGTTTCATGCAAATATTACCGATTTTTACAACTAGCCAAAGGCATTATTTCGATTTTTGACTGATTTTTCAACTTAGAAATCTTTGAAAACTTGATACATATTCTTATAGGAAATTTTACGCTGATTCCGAATATACCACATGTTAGTATGCTGAAAAAATTATTTCGCACAACAAATCGCAAAAAACAGGATATTTTGAAATTGTTGACTACATTTTTGAAAATTTCAACCCGAAGATGTAATCCGATCATGCTTGCCAACGAACTTGAACTTTCGTTTTGTGTCCTTAACATTTTAAAATTTGTTTGAAGTTTCTAGCACAATTCTACGGACAGTTATCGTCTGGAATGACACATACATACATACATATATACATACATACATACATACATACATACATACAAAAATGTGTTAAACTTCAGAATATGATTCAGAATAGCCTAAAACGGATTTCTGCATAAAATTTTTTCAAAAATTCACATTCTACGAATTTTGAGGCGAGAGCAATAGCTTAATTTTTTTCAAAAATTCGCTAAAATTAAAAACTGGGTCACACAAGACCTCAACATTCTCTGGAGCAGGGAAATTGCTAGATATAGACAAACCAGAATGCTCGTTACGTCTTCCGATCCTAAACGAGCACACTGGTTTCTAAGCAAAATTAGAAATTCTATTGAACCATGATTGGGATCCTCACCGGACATTACGATTTCCGCAGGATGCTAAATGATATGTTTCAGCGCTCTGCTCGGTGAGGGGAGGAACGACGATGGCGATGAAGAGGGGGTCCCCCCAGACGTGGAAGACTTGATGGAAATCATCAATAGCCTCAAAAATAATAAGGCGCCAGGAGTGGATAGGATAGCAGTGGAGCTGCTGAAACGGGGCGGAGAAGAGGTGACCAGAGAGTTGGCCCGTTTGGTCTATGACATCTGGATGGACGAACAAATGCCCTCTGAATGGAGTGTGGCTGTTATCTGTCCCATATATAAGAAGGGTGATAAGCTCGCATCTGAGAACTACAGAGGCATTGCCCTTCTTTGTGTCACATACAAGGTGCTGTCTATAGCTATAAGTCGCTGCCTGCAGAAATAGGCTGACCATGTAATTGGGGAGTATCAGTGCGGTTTCCGAGCTGGGAGATCTACGACAGATCACATCTTTTCGTTGAGACAAATATTGGAGAAAGCATACAACCACGATGTAACACTGCATCATCTTTTCGTGGATGCAAAGCAGGCGTATGACAGTGTGAGTCGAACTGCCTTGCTAAAGGATCTTCTAGACTTTGGAGTTCCCAGGAATTTGGTGAGGCTGGTCCGTATGACGCTGGAGGGGACAAGGTGCGCAGTGAAGGTACAGGGAGAAACCACGGATACCTTCGAGGTTCGCAATGGATTGAGACAGGGGGATCTGGAAGCACCAGGCTTATTTAACCTCTGTCTTGAAGGAGCGATACGTGCCAAACGCACAAACCCAGGAGGCACGATATACCATCGTATGACGCAGCACCTAGCATATGCTGACGATGTCGAAATAGTGGCCAGGTCAATTGCTGCTCTATCTGGAGCTTTCCAGGAGTTCTAGGGAGCAGCAAGAGAAAGAGGGCTCAGGGTCAACGAGCAGAAGACTGTTTACATGAAAACATCAAGAGCCCAGCCAGCCCGACGCCCTGAGTCTATTGAAATGGTCGGCTACAACTTCCCAGTGCACTCGCAGTTCAAGTACCTTGGCTCCATGGTGACGGAGGATAATGACATCCCTGCTGAAATAAAAGGCCGGATGGAAGCAGGAAACCGATGCTTCTGGTCGCTCAGCAAGGTGCTCAGGTTCAATGCTATCCCAAGAAAAGCAAAGCTGTGGTTGTACAAAACCACGATTCGGCCGGTGGTAGCATATGGCTCCGAGTCGTGGGTCCTCACACAGGAATGGGAACAAAGGCTCTGGATTTGGGAACGGAAGGTCCTGAGGCGCATATTTGGGCCGAACTTTGACCCTAACGATATGCGCTGGAGGATTCGGACAAACGAGGAGCTTCGGGAGCTGTACAATGAGCCTGATATTGTGACTTTCATCTAAAAGGGCCGACTGCGCTGGATCGAGCATGTGGAACGAATGGATTCGACCCGCGTCCCTCGGAAGATGCTCTATGGGAGGCCAGGTGGCAGCAGAAGTTGAGGCAGGCTGTGCACAAGATGGGTCAATGACTGATATTAGATCTGCGGACCGGCGGACTGTGGCACTGGACAGGGATGCATAGCGGAGGATTGTTGAGGAGGCCCAGGTTCTCTAGAGGACTTTAGCGGCCACAGAAAGAAAGAAGAAGATAGAACTTCTGCAAAGAGGGTGTTCCGAACGCTCATAGCTGGTCTCTGACCTGCTAACCGATTTCTCCGCTACTCCACCATCTGCTGGACTTGACCACTACAGCTGCTCAGCTAGTGTTTCAGCGTTTTCGTTCAACATTGAACCACCCCTTTCATTTTCGGTTATTAAATACATAGAATCCCCCTTTCACAATTAAATACATAGTATTTAAATACAAAATTACACAATTAAATACAAAATGTTTATTTACTACATTAATGAATTTATTGCCATTGCCATTGCCATCTCCATCGATTCCGGTTGCAAACTTTTAGTCCTCTGACTCCTACAATACCGCCTCAATCGCTCTCTCATCCATACTTTCAACTAAATAAAACTCGATAAAACTAATTAGAAAAAAAAAATACTATAAGGAAAGAAAAAATCCACTTCACACACTGAAGTGACGGAATGAATGCAGGGGATATTATCATTTAATAATGATTAACACCACGTTTCCATTTGTTTTCGTCACGTCATGAGCGTCACATCACGATCGAAATTGCACCATCGAAATTATATCATGTTACTATGTTGGTTGCGAGCGTCACAAAACGATATAAATAAAGTCCTACATTTCATTCGGTCCATAATAACATTGACGGGAGGTGAAACAAGAACGTATTTCAACTTTTGATGCATTAATGAGCTGCGAAGTTTCGATTGACGGAAATTTTGGCGAAACAAACGTTAATCGTTATTAAATGATCTGACTGTAGAACCATAGGTCTACCGTCCGTTTTTTCAGAATTTCAAACAGTAGTTAGAAATTAAATTTTAAGAATGAGGTATTCACAGTTAGATATTCATCGTTTGCTCCCAGTACAGCTCTATCAACCTATTACCACCTGATTTCTTCTTCTGAGTGCAAATAAGAATAAGAAACGAGAAAAAAGTCCAGTCATGCAGCATGACCCCATGAGCGAATTTTTGAAGAAATCTTCTACGTTTCAGTCGCTATTGATCGTGTAGAGAAATTTTAGTTTATGATTTTGATAGACAAACATGGAATCAAATTATTAAAAATAAATAGGAGGTACTCATACTTAATTATTATTAAACTAATCTTGTAGATTTAAAGACAAATGTAGGTAAATATTCATAGATTTCGATGGAGGGAGGCCTTGAGATTAATGTTACTGACGGCCAAGCGGAGCGAGGCCTTGGGTCTGCGTGCTAGTACGTACATAAATAGAACTTCTTCATAATTTCATGGCTGATATTTTCTAAGCCACAGTCAGTATTAAAGCTACATCAAGTCCTAAAACAGTTGAGCGTAAAACATTAAAGAGAGCGACCGAGAGAATCGGAGGACGGAATATTTCACAGAGTAAACTCATCAGTTGTGATTACTTTTAGCGAATTTTTGAAGAAAATTAAGCTATTGCTCTCGCCTCAAAATTTGTAGAATGTGAATTTTTGAAAAAAAATTATGCAGAAATCCGTTTCAGGCTATTCTGAATCATATTCTGAAGTTTAACGCATTTTTTTATGTATGTATATATGTATGTATGTATGTATGTATATATGTATGTATATATGTATGTATGTATGTATGTATATATGTATGTATGTGTCATTCCAGACGATAACTGTCCGTAGAATTGTGCTAGAAACTTCAAACAAATTTTAAAATGTTAAGGACACAAAACGAAAGTTCAAGTTCGTTGGCCAGCATGATCGGATTACATCTTCGGGTTGAAATTTTCAAAAACGTAATCAAAAATTTCAAAATAGCCTGTTTTTTGCGATTTGTTGTGCGAAATAATTTTTTCAGCATACTAACATGTGGTATATTCGGAATCAGCGTAAAATTTCCTATAAGAATATGTATCAAGTTTTCAAAAATTTCAAAGTTGAAAAATCAGTCAAAAATCGAAATAATGCCGTTCGCTAGTTGTAAAAATCGGTAATATTTGCATGAAACAGAAAGTACAGTTTGTCTGTCAATTTCTTGCTGTGGGATACAAGATTCGAATGTAACTGACTTTATATCACTCGTAATATAAAGCCTCATCATCGATTTGGCTGTGGAAATACGTTTCTTTCATATGACGTCGGTATGTTATTTTATTTTATGTCAAGATTTGATGATGTTATGATAGTATACTGTTAAGATTTCAACTGCCTTCAATACTGACCACATTGGACATCGAAATCTATGAATATTTACCTACATTTGTCTTAAAATCTACAAGATTAGTTTAATAATAATAAAGTATGAGTACCTCCTAATTATTTTAAATAGTTTGATTCCATGTTTGTCTATCAAAATCATAAACTAAAATTTCTCTACACGATCAATAGCGACTGAAATGTCGTAGATTTCTTCAAAAATTCGCTCAAAGGGTCATGCTGCATGACTGGACTTTTCATTTTATGATAGCCTGTCCCTCTTTCCGTCGGGAGGAGTCTGGCAACACTACTTGTACATACATTTTTGAATGTTCTATTTTATAGTAATAAACTCTATTTGAGCAATATTCTGCCAAAAAATATCTTCAACGATTTTTAGCCATTTTCAGTGATTTTTTAAAGTAAATTTTGTAAAATTTGACCAATTTAATGTGCTCAAAAAGTGCTGGCCAACGAACTCATCCTTTCTTTTGTAAAGCTTGATTTTTTGGCACAAGGATGGAATTTTTATCTCAATCCTAAGAAGAGTAATCGTCTGGAATGACACACACACAAATGAAAAAGCGTTAAACTTTAGGATTCGTTTCAGAATGCCTCAAAACGGATTTCAATGAAGAAATTTTTCAAAAATTTGGGTTTTAAAATTTTCCGAGCCATTGCAATAGCGTCATTTTCTACAAAAATGCGCTACGAAACTTCAGTCGTTCAGGTCATCCTATTATCTTGATAAACAGGTACTCTGTCACCTTGACTGTCTTCCGTTTGTTGATATTAAATGAAAATATCTTTGCAGATCCAGGAGTGACCATCTAGGAAGTGCTAGACGCTTCTGACTCTCCTTCTGCAGCCATGTCACCACATCCACGCCTTCGGCTCCCTGCTATGGATGAGCCAACATGCTCCACTTCAGGTAACAGGTTAACGCTCGTCTTGAAATAGCGCACTATGAGGATATACACATTCTCTAATATACAGAAATGAAAATTTTCTTCTGGTGGGGGGGGGGGGGGGGGGGGAGGAGGGGACAGAAGTTGTGACCACCCCATTTTAATTCATAATTTCATTAAATTACAATGCTATTAATATTATGATCTACTTCAAATGCAATCCTCATGTAAACTCTGTTACAAACAAAGACCTAACATCAACAACTATGATGATATGGCTATGCTACCTATGGCCCATATTCTCGTGACGTCACGCCTGGAGTAGGTTCGCGTTTCAGCCAAAGTCGGCCATGATACCGCCCTACGTCAATGAATCGCTACTCAACCAACCTATTTCTCACAAGAAGTTTGCCGTCTCACGTCAACATAATTCGTAGTTATAAGGCCATTTTTCAACAGTTTTGTTTTGAAAAAGTATAATATTGTAGCAACACAAAATTTCAATTCGACTAAATGTTATAATAATCGTGCCTGCCGGCGCAATAATTGATTGTAGATTGCTGTCAACAATACCAATCTAACGTGAACGAGTTTTTATTTGGACTAGGAGCCTACTAACTATAGTAGTTAATTAGTGTCAGAAAACTAAAGAACTTCATTCGTTTAGGCTTTGAGAATAATTAACCTGAAAAATAGTAAAGAAAAGATTATTGAAAATTCCTCAGATGTCTGTACTGCTGTGTAGGTACCTAGCCATTGCTCAGGTAGCTTCATCAGCGTTTTATTATAAGTTCGTAGTACTATGCTTAACTGAGGAAGCTTTACTTGTTATATTGAATGAATAAAAGGAGAGATTTGATAGTTTGTCAAAATAAACAAGGCAGGTTGTTGCTACACCAAGAAACGAAACTACTTAGGTAGTTACGTACGTCCTACCAGATTTGCTGTTGGTTTAAAGTGCCTAAACAAAGTAGGTGGGTCGTTGCTTTGCCGACGAATACAACCGCTGATTAGCAAGTTTGTCAAATATCGAATCAGGGAATATGCAACATGAATTTAAAACCAGCTGCAAGGAAAAAACCTTGAAATGCATTCCTCTGAAGGTATGATTTCATAAAGACGGCATTGGCAGTGCAGTTATTGCGCGAGTTTTGCAGTTACGCAAATTTTATGGACAAAAAAAGTAATTAGGTACCTACTTTCGTTTTGATCAATGAAGTACCTACATGAACAAGTAATAATATACGGAAAGTATGTAGTTATACCTTACCTCTAGGTACTTACCTTTCCACATGTGATACAACTTGCTATTCCCGCCTAACAGAGCTCTCATAACACATCCTTTCACAAGACCACTTTCACAGTACTCTAAAGATTTTTAGTTTCAATTGATTCAAAGAACAGTTCTAAAACTAGATAGGTAATCCACACTATTTTTGCGGCTGATGTCTGGATCATCTAGAACACTTGTATGTCAACTCCCCAACACATATTTCATATGGATCTCTACCCCACAGATTAAATCTTGCATTCGTAGCGTTTGAGGTCAACACCTGATAATAACTTGATGTAATTTGCGTACAATTTATCACCTTGCATATTACAAATAATGAAAATATTGACTCGGAACTAGGTGAGACTATGTTATGTTGTTGTCCAGCTATGACTACAAATGGGGCATTTTCGCATATGTTTACTCGTCACCATGACAACAAGGTTAAATAACTTCGATTTCGCTTGCCTCAATGTAAGGATGCGCTAGTGTCGCAAGTCTCGAGAATATCACCCATAGATATAGAATAAACGTGAGATTATGATAACATAGGAGCCAACTCTCGTACATCTATCCCTGATGTGGCTGTGCGGAATGCTCTAGGATGATAAAAGACATGATGAGGAACAGCCGAATCAAATACATTGTAATAATATACTAGACTCACACGTAGCGCTAGTGTCGCATTGCAAATTGAACGGTCTGTAGTCGGCCATATTGGGGTCAACATGATTTATTTATGTGCCATGAAGATTGTCATCTACTCATGAAATTTCTTTGATAATGCACATTGGTTAAAGTGTGTGCCGCGTTTAACTGCACAAATCGCAAAACTGAAGACTGCACACTCTCATTTCAAAAGTAAGTATAAATTTTCACTATTTCCTTCAGATTATTTTGGTCCGTTGTAGGCCTCTTGATGTAGTAGCTCAGTACTTACTGTAATTGATAATAATTATCTTTTTACTAACTTATCGGTATATATGAGCTACAAAGTTTTAAATTAATCTAAATTTTGTTTTGTTTTTTCCACAGATTTCCTTTAAACAAGAAGTTTATTGCATAACGAATTTATGAGGCAGCATTGCAATAAGACAGTACTGTTTATGAATCAATTAATTGTATTTTATTTTAGTATTTGTAAATTGTATTCTGCAATTGTAAATGTATTGTAAAATTTTAATTGGAAATTATTAAGTGAAATTGACAGAATTTTATGAAATTGTATTTTATATTGACATTGTATTGTATTGTCTTATTGTATTATATTGAAATTGTATTGACAGAATTGTATGAAATTGTATATATAAAGAAAATAATATAATAACATAGAAAGTGCCATGAAGTAGGTATTCATTGATTCAATTGTTAAGCTCCTCTGATCATACTTCTTGCCCCATCCAGGTGAACCCATGGTTTTTGTAAAACTGTGTGTTATCTACAAGATATAGTCTTAATACTCAAATGCAGAGCGATTCTTCTGTTACTTTGGAAGAATGGTTCTGAGATAATTGCTTTTGAATAATGGAAGGATCTTTCACTTCAAAATACCTAACTAACTTATGCCCTAACTATTATAAGTACGGTATGAAAAGTACAATATCGCCACTACGCAGAACTACATGAAATCATTGGTAAGTAATGCATACGTTACACGGACGTCCCTATGAATGGATTTTATATAATTTTGGTGAGGGTTCAAATAAGAGAAAAAACAAAGATATCATGACTTCTCTCGAAACCCCCCCCCCCCCCCCCCAACTTTCTCCACCGAAAGCAAATTCAAATAATAAAACTTCCAGTATGAAATTAGAAGCTCCTGACATATTTTTGAAACCTAGACCGAATTCATAATCGAACTAAAAACATTATCTCGAAAATCTGACTTGAATAATTAAAACATCATGATTTATTACTATTACCTCCTCCATTCTTCCTCTTCCATAATGAAATCTGAAACTCCTAATATACCTTCCAAAACTAGAAAAAATTCTTAGTTGAACAAAAAAGAATCACAAAAATCTGACGATATTAGTTAAAAAATCATAATGTATTACTGTTACCCCCTCCATTCACCCCTTTTCATAATGAAATTCATGAATGGTTGAAAAAATTTTGTTTGAAATTTGAAAAAAATGAAAATGATTGTTCCCTACCAACCTGGATCAATTTCAATAGGCGTCCCTCGTATTAACGAAGCCTTGCCTGTAAGACATAGCTTCAGAGGGACGTCCTAACAGTTAGAACTGGAAAGCTTATTGTAATATAATATAAACTCCACCATGTAAAACACAACTCATTATTTGTAGAAATATGAGAGTAATTTATTGTTTTCTTCATCAACAAGATCAGATAACTGAAAATCTGATCGTACCTTTCATTCTGGAACCAATTAATTTTAATTAACATGAGGCCTGTAATGTGCAAAAATCCTATAAACACCAGATTGTACAGAATCGTTGCTTATTTCCGATTGAGTTCATTAGCAGTATGACTAAATAAGTTTGTAAATCGTAATAGTTGGTTAGATATTCCAAAGACAAGCAGCTCACAGTTTGTGTCTCTGTTGAAAATATTGCATAAAATTCATTTACGAATGGTGTTGTCATCATAATAATTGACGTTTTTAATGATTTTAGACTAGTTTTCATCAAGATAATACAAAATACGATTTCTACGAACACTTATTCACAACTCTCTACATAGTAGCATAAACTATCTAGCCTTACAATTCAAAAACGCTGCAAATTATTTCACAAAGGTTTATTATTTTTTCAATTGAGTTTGATCGTAGTTTTAGTTGGCTTGCGTACGTCATAAGGCCCGTCCAGACTCCTCGGCGTGTCCTATTTCGAGTTGCCACAACCTATACTTCTATAATTATATACGTATGTTTATATTTCTCGATTTGAGCTCCTATCTATTCAAATAATCATTGCCTTAATAATATCATTATCTAGGTACGTACGAAAAGTCGAGAGGATATCCCTTATTAAATGTGCGTAGGAAAAGCATTGGTATTAACACACAAATACGACCTAGAAAAAAACATATATTCATGCCTCGAAGGAACGCCGTACCCACCTCATGGTGCCGCGGCGCCTCCTCTCACTCCACCCCCCGCTCACCCCCCTCACCACCCACCGTGACCCCATGCCAGGCGTGCGTCTAACACGTCTAGCACTCAAAGACACTTTTTCGCCCGTTTTTGGCCCATAGCATCTATGCGAGTAAAGCGATCGGGATGGTTAAACGTTAGGACCAACTAGACCCAAAATGGAGTCTATGTGCGAAAGAACGGGTTTTTTAAGTAAATTCTTAGGCCTTTTATGGCCCGGACGGCGGACGGACATTTCAAATTTGGATTCTACGCACCTTGAAACGTAAAGTGAGAAAGTTTGAGGGGGGGTTATAAAACTTTTTTGCTACACGATCACATAGGCTTATTATTGGAAATAATAAACCAAGAGGGCGCGTGAAGTTGACCCCAATATGTCAGCCAATGCTCTGTTCAATTTGCATTGGGCAGCGACTGAGATCCTCATACTGTTGTAGGGCCTTGAGCCGAATTCATCCTCCCTCAATCGCCCCTCCCCCTTCGTACAAAAGTAACTGGGTGTCACTCTCGGCATAGAATATTGATTTGTTGAGAACTGGCGATAGGTTAGAAATTAGCATTAAGGTCCTCACACTCGTCTGTGCCTCTCCATTCAATAATGCAGATGCGATTAAAGAACACCTCCAATTCTGCTTTGAATATGGGGGGAGCCCTAGCCGAAGTATTAATGATAGCGACTAAACTCAAGCAGTCACGTGTTTTGGCGCCTCATATGTCATTATGGTAAATATGCACGAGACTGAATGACCCCATCTCCTTAGGGAACTATTTCATTCACAAGGATGGCAAAGGAAAATTTGACTTTGACTCTCAAATTTAAGAAAATCAAAAACTTATTTGAAGTGAAAGGGTTATTCCATCCAACCCTACAAAAATATCTACATATGAATGAAACGTATAGATTTGGTCAGATGATGTCAAGACTCATGTTGTTTTTTGTTCTTCCTCATCTACAGGTTCCAAGGGTTTCTCATTAAAAACCTCATCCCTGGAGTGCTATATCTTGTGGGACTTGTCATCCCAAATGCGGTATCCTTCATCATTTTCATACCCAACAAGTAATCCTCGAACTGCTTTTCTACTGAACTTCTTTCTAAGCCGCTTGGAAACATGTGCAAAGCATCTACTCCCTATGATTCTGAGGTACTTGATTCCTGGTTTCTTACCCATCCACAGTTCGTAAGGAGATTTTCCATCCACTGTTGTGGGTCCTGTTCTGTTCAAAATGTATGCAGCTGATACGATCATCTCATCCCACAGCCGAGGAGAAAGTTTGACTCAAGAATCATGTGTGCATGTATCATAGTCCTAGCTGTTGCAACAAGAGAACGGTTCTCTCTCTCGCTGCATCCATTTTGTTCTGGGGTGTAAGGCATTGTAAATCTCTGTTTGATTCCATTTTTCTCAAGAATAGACCTAACTGTAACACTGTCGTACTCTCCTCCATTGTCACTTAAAACTCTTTTATGTTGTGACCAACTACATTCGCTTCCCTCAGCATCAACTGGAGTTTCTGCGGGTCTTCTGATTTTTCTTTTAATAGGTACACTGAATTTACTGAAATTATCTTTGAAGACTTCATAATATTTATAACCAAACAATGATCTTTCGAAGGGACCCCCAACACCCGAATGAATCAACTCTCCTAGTCTAGTTGATCTTGGTCTATTACCAAACTTGAGACAATGTGTCTTTCCATACACACATGCTTCACATAACTCAGAGTCTAACGTGACATTAACTCCTATCTCATTTGCAATAAATGACCTCACATGCCTTTTATTCTGGTGTACTAATCGCTCATGATAATGCTGAAGTAAATTTCCTTGCGAAAGTACGTTGATTTCCACGTCCCGCTTGTTACATTCCGTAGCCTTCATGTCTAACGTGTACAGACCACCACAACATTCCCTTGTCCCCATCACAACACACCTACCATCGACTTCTAACTTGCAAGTAACTTGAGTAGATGACAAAAAACCCTGTTTATTTTTTTTGTCCTGAGTAGAAGGTAGGAGGGGAGTAGAAGGAAAAAAGACGTTTTTTTTTTTTCGCCATTTGGCTTGTTGGAATGTCAGGAACTAACCAAACATCTGTCATATTTATTTGGGAAAGCTCACCATTCACTATCGCTTCGAGTTCTAAATTTCCCATCCCAATTGCTCCGACTGTGTGACCATTAGCTGTGGTTACAGTAGGAGGGTCAGCAGAAGGTTCAAACGATTTGAATAATTCCTTTCTGGATGTTATGTGATTAGTTGCCCCATTGTCAACGTACCACAAATTTGGATCATATTCAGTTGACAAAACTTCATTAGTTTTGGGGACCAAGGTTGTTGCTGAACTAGCTCTTGCATCCTCATTCTTCTTGGTGGGCCTACCATCTGCTATCCATTTCTTACAAAAACGTACTATATGCCCTAGTTCCTTACAATAATTACAAGTTACCGCCGGTTTTTTACTGTAGCCTTTACGTCTGTAGCCTTGAGTCATGAGCACTTCACCGTCTTCGTCAGCAGAATCTTCTTTACTCTTCAACGCACGTTCGAATGCACAAAGCTGAGCAGTGAGGTTTTCAACAGTCCTTCGAGTTTTTTCCACGAGCGCCCAGCTCAACTTGAATGGAAAAACCGAGTTGGGCAATGTATCGAGGATTTTGCAGATGAGAAACAATTCTGGCAGCTTACATTGTTTTTCACACTCAATTTCAGTTTTCAGATCGCTCCAAACACTCTTGAGCTTGCTCATGTGTGTAGCAACATCATCCGTGGTATCTCTTTTGAAACGAAAAAACTTCATACACAGGTCATACGCCTTATCTTCATTCACGTCGTCAAATAGTCGATGCAACTCTTCCCATACCTCTTCTACAGCTGTGTGAAAACGCATAATCAGTTTCACGACTTCTTCAGCCAAATTTCCTGTTATGACAATCAAAGTATCACTCTCTATTTTCAAATATTTGTCCAATTCTTCCTCTTTTTTGTCTCTGACAGGCCTTTTCAGCTTACCATTGAGAATGTCTAGTGCAATAGGGACACCTCGTACGAGTACAGTGATCTTGTATTTCCAAGTACTCCAATTATGCTTCCCTTCCAATTTCCCGATCTGGGGAATTTTAGCAAACCCATCTTTTCTTTCTTCCCACTTCTTGATCTGTACTTCCCATAACCTAATGTTTTTCTGTGTTTACAGAAGACTAGAAATCATAATAGAAATGATCTTAGAAAATAGCACAAAAATACAGGGTTTTCAGAATGTTCGAATGAATGTTTATTGAAATCAGAGTCAGTACTTAGTAACTAAACAACCATATGAGAAAATGATTATCGGAATACTTCAAAAACTTATGTATTAAAGTATAATTGGGTCATTACGTATCTGGCAATGTCAACGGGGACTGACATCATGTGTACAGTCAGCTACCTTTCTCAATTCAATTTCCACTACCAAAATGACCACAGAGCCACCGGAGTATTAAAGGTCATATAACTCGCTCTTGTATTTCACAAAACTGGCAGGAAGGAACTGAGTGACTATTTTTGCAAGGTCTACTGCTTTATAAGAAATAAAATCCACTTTGTAAGGAGTAAAATGGCCACTTGTTCTACTATCATTCATAGTTTCAAAAGATATTTGCTACATTAAGACACACACTGTGTTCATCAACTTTTAATTTTTGTCGCATTTTTTAAATTTCGTTGACCCTTCTTAAGATCGGCAGTACCAAGCTAAGTGTTCTTTTCTACCATATTTACTACATGTAAAGCCTTGTCTTATATTGAACCTTTTACCAATACTACTACAAGTTGGCTGAGTTGTCTGGAAAAACGCCTAAAACCCCAAACAGGTCTTTTTTGTTATTCCTTGATGAAATAGCTCTAACATTACATCAATAATTGACGTCACTGGTACACCGAATTCCCAATGTGTTTGCATAATATTGCAAATTTTTATGTGTCATTGACAGGTGACAAGCCCTATGCCTGTGATAGCTGTGACTACAGAGCCAGTCAGCTTTGTCATCTGAAAACACACTTAAGATCACATACCAATTTGTACTGTTTACTTCTTGATAGAATAACATTAACATTAATTCAATAGGTGATGTCACTGGTACACCAAATTCCAGAAGTTACCTATTGTGTTTGCACTATATTAAAAAATTTTGGATTCTTTGACAGGTGACAAGCCCTATGCCTGTGATAGCTGTGACTACAGAGCCAGTCAGCTTGGTACTCTGAAAAGACACTTAAGATCACATACGGGTTTGTACTGTTTACTTCTTGATAGAATACAACAAACATTACTTCAATAACTGATGTCCACCAAATTCCAGAAATTACCAATTGTGTTTTGAGAAATATTACAAAATTTACTATTCTTTGACAGGGGAGAAGCCCTATGCCTGTGATAGCTGTGACTACCGAGCGAGTCAGCTTTGTCATCTGAAAACACACTTAAGATCACACACCGGTTTGTACTGTTTACTTCTTGATAGAATAACACTAACATTAATTCAATAGGTGATGTCACTGGTACACCAAATTCCAGAAGTTACCTATTGTGTTTGCACTATATTAAAAAATTCTGGATTCTTTGACAGGTGAGAAGCCGTATGCCTGTGATAGCTGTGACTACCGAGCTAGTCACCTTGGCAATCTGAAAAATCACATGAGATCACACACAGGTTTGTGTTATTTACTTCTTGATAGAATAACACTAACAGTAATTCAATAGGTGATGTCACTGGTACACCAAATTCCAGAAGTTACCTATTGTGTTTGCACTATATTAAAAAATTCTGGATTCATTGACAGGTGAGAAGCCCTATGCCTGTGATAGCTGTGACTACAGAGCCAGTCAGCTTGGTACTCTGAAAAGACACTTAAGATCACATACGGGTTTGTACTGTTTACTTCTTGATAGAATACAACAAACATTACTTCAATAACTGATGTCCACCAAATTCCAGAAATTACCAATTGTGTTTTGAGAAATATTACAAAATTTACTATTCTTTGACAGGGGAGAAGCCCTATGCCTGTGATAGCTGTGACTACAGAGCCAGTCAGCTTGGTACTCTGAAAAGACACTTAAGATCACATACCGGTTTGTACTGTTTACTTCTTGATAGAGTAACACTAACATTAATTCAATAACTGATGTCACTGGTACACCAAATTCCAGAAGTTACCTATTGTGTTTGCACAATATTACAAAGTTCTTGTTTCTTTGACAGGTGAGAAGCCCTATGCCTGTGATAGCTGTGACTACCGAGCCAGTCAGCTTGGTCATCTGAAAACACACTTAAGATCACATACGGGTTCGTACTGTTTACTTCTTGATAGAATAACACTAACATTAATTCAATAGGTGATGTCACTGGTACACCAAATTCCAGAAGTTACCTATTGTGTTTGCACTATATTAAAAAATTCTGGATTCTTTGACAGGTGCGAAGCCCTATGCCTGTGATAGCTGTGACTACAGAGCCAGTCAGCTTTGTCATCTGAAAACACACTTAAGATCACATACGGGTTTGTACTGTTTACTTCTTGATAGAATACAACAAACATTACTTCAATAACTGATGTCCACCAAATTCCAGAAATTACCAATTGTGTTTTGAGAAATATTACAAAATTTACTATTCTTTGACAGGGGAGAAGCCCTATGCCTGTGATAGCTGTGACTACCGAGCGAGTCAGCTTTGTCATCTGAAAACACACTTAAGATCACATACCGGTTTGTACTGTTTACTTCTTGATAGAATAACACTAACATTAATCCAATAACTGATGTCACTGCTACACCAAATCCCAGAAGTTACCTATTGTGTTTGCACAATATTACAAAATTTTCCATTTCTTTGACAGGAGAGAAGCCCTATGCCTGTGATAGCTGTGAATACCGAGCTAGTGACCTTGGTAATCTCAAAAATCACATGAGATCACACACAGGTTTGTGTTATTTACTTCTTGATAGAATAACACTAACAGTAATTCAATAGGTGATGTCACTGGTACACCAAATTCCAGAAGTTACGTATTGTGTATGCACTATATTAAAAAATTCTGGATTCTTTGACAGGTGAGAAGCCCTATGCCTGTGATAGCTGTGACTACAGAGCCAGTCAGCTTGGTACTCTGAAAAGACACTTAAGATCACATACGGGTTTGTACTGTTTACTTCTTGATAGAGTAACACTAACATTAATTCAATAACTGTTGTCACTGGTACTCCAAATTCCAGAAATTATTCATTGTGTTTGCACAATATTACAAAATGCTCCATTCATTAACAGGGGAGAAGCCCTATGCCTGTGATAGCTGTGACTACAGAGCCAGTCAGCTTGGTACTCTGAAAAATCACTTACGATCACATACGGGTTTGTACTGTTTACTTCTTGATAGAATAACACTAACAGTAATTCAATAGGTGATCTCACTGGTACACCAAATTCCAGAAGTTACGTATTGTGTTTGCACTATATTAAAAAATTCTGGATTCTTTGACAGGTGAGAAGCCCTATGCCTGTGATAGCTGTGACTACAGAGCCAGTCAGCTTGGTACTCTGAAAAGACACTTAAGATCACATACCGGTTTGTACTGTTTACTTCTTGATAGAATAACACTAACATTAATTCAATAGGTGATGTCACTGGTACACCAAATTCCAGAAGTTACCTATTGTGTTTGCACTATATTAAAAAATTCTGGATTCTTTGACAGGTGAGAAGCCCTATGCCTGTGATAGCTGTGACTACCGAGCCAGTCAGCTTGGTCATCTGAAAAAACACTTGAGATCACATACAGGTTTGTACTGTTTACTTCTTGATAGAATAACACTGACATTAATTCAATAACTCATGTCACTGGTACACTAAATTCCAGAAGTTACCAATTGTGTTTGCACAATATTACAAAATTTTCCATTTCTTTGACAGGAGAGAAGCCCTATGCCTGTGATAGCTGTGACTACCGAGCCAGTCAGCTTCGTCATCTGAAAACACACTTAAGATCACATACCGGTATGTACTGTTTACTTCTTGATAGAATAACACTAACAGTAATTCAATAGGTGATGTCTGGACGCCAAATTCCAGAAGTTACGTAAAGTGTTTGCACTATATTAAAAAATTCTGGATTCTTTGACAGGTGAGAAGCCCTATGCCTGTGATAGCTGTGACTACCGAGCGAGTCAGCTTTGTCATCTGAAAACACACTTAAGATCACATACGGGTTTGTACTGTTTACTTCATGATAGAGTAACCCTAACATTAATTCAATAACTGGTTCACCACAAAATTCCAGAAGTTACCTATTGTGTTTGCACAATATTACTAATTTCTCGATTCTTTGACAGGTGAGAAGCCCTATTCCTGTGATAGCTGTGACTACCGAGCCAGTCAGCTTGGTCATCTTAAAACACACTTAAGATCACATACGGGTTCGTACTGTTTACTTCTTGATAGAATCACACTAACATTAATTCAATAACTGATGTCACTGCTACACCAAATTCCAGAAGTTACCTATTGTGTTTGCACAATATTACACAATTTTTTGTGACTGACAGGTGAGAAGCCCTATGCCTGTGATAGCTGTGACTACCGAGCCAGTCGCCTTGGTCTTCTGAAAACACACTTAAGATCACATACGGGTTTGTACTATTTACTTCTCGATAGAATAACACTAACAATTATTCAATAACTGATGTCACTGGTACACATTCCAGAAGTTACCAATTGTGTTTGCACAATATTACAAAATTTTCCATTTCTTTGACAGGTGAGAAGCCCTATGCCTGTGATAGCTGTGACTACAGAGCCAGTCAGCTTGGTCATCTGAAAACACACTTAAGATCACATACCGGTATGTACTGTTTACTTCTTGATAGAATAACACTAACAGTAATTCAATAGGTGATGTCTGGACACCAAATTCCAGAAGTTACGTAAAGTATTTGCACTATATTAAAAAATTCTGGATTCTTTGACAGGTGAGAAGCCCTATGCCTGTGATAGCTGTGGCTACCGAGCGAGTCAGCTTTGTCATCTGAAAACACACTTAAGATCACATACTGGTTTGTACTGTTTACTTCATGATAGAGTAACCCTAACATTAATTCAATAACTGTTGTTACAGGTACTCCAAATTCCAGAAATTATTCATTGTGTTTGCACAATATTACAAAATGCTCCATTTCTTGGTGTGGATGGCAAGGGGGAGCCTATTGGCGTGGGGGGTGGGGGGGAGCCTATTGGTGTTGATAGTGAGGGGGAGCCTATTGGTGTGGATGGTGAGGGGGAGCCTATTGGTGTTGATGGTGAGGGGGAGCCTATTGGTGTGGGTGGTGAGGGGGAGCCTATTGGTGTTGATGGTGAGGGGGAGCCTATTGGTGTGGATGGTGAGGGGGAGCCTATTGGTGTTGATGGTGAGGGGGAGCCTATTGGTGTGGATGGTGAGGGGGAGCCTATTGGTGTTGATGGTGAGGGGGAGCCTATTGGTGTGGATGGTGAGGGGGAGCCTATTGGTGTGGATGGTGAGGGGGAGCCTATTGGTGTGGATGGTGAGGGGAGCCTATTGGTGTTGATGGTGAGGGGGAGCCTATTGGTGTGGATGGTGAGGGGGAGCCTATTGGTGTTGATGGTGAGGGGGAGCCTATTGGTGTTGATGGTGAAGGGGTGCCTATAGGTGTGGTTGGCGTGGGGAGCCTGTTGGTGTTGATGGTGAGGGGGAGCCTATTGGTGTGGATGGTGAGGGGGAGCCTATTGGTGTTGATGGTGAGGGGGAGCCTATTGGTGTGGATGGTGAGGGGGAGCCTATTGGTGTGGATGGTGAGGGGGAGCCTATTGGTGTGGATGGTGAGGGGGAGCCTATTGGTGTTGATGGTGAGGGGGAGCCTATTGGTGTTGATGGTGAGGGGGTGCCTATAGGTGTGGGTGGTGAGGGGGAGCCTATTGGTGTTGATGGTGAGGGGGAGCCTATTGGTGTTGATGGTGAGGGGGAGCCTATTGGTGTAGTTGGTGAGGGGGAGAATATCGGTGTGGTTGGCGTGGTGGAGCCTGTTGGTGTTGATGGTGAGGGGAAGCCTATTGGTGTGGATGATGAGGGGGAGCCTATAGGTGTGGTTGGCGAGGGGAGCCTATTGGTGTTGATGGTGAGGGGGAGCCTATTGGTGTTGATGGTGAGGGGGAGCCTATTGGTGTAGTTGGTGAGGGGGAGAATATCGGTGTGGTTGGCGTGGTGGAGCCTATTGGTGTTGATGGTGAGGGGGAGCCTATTGGTGTGGATGGTGAGGGGGAGCCTATTGGTGTGGATGGTGAGGGGGAGCCTATTGGTGTGGATGGTGAGGGGGAGCCTATTGGTGTTGATGGTGAGGGGGAGCCTGTTGGTGTGGATGGCAAGGGGGAGCCTATTGGTGTGGTTGGCGTGGTGGAGCCTGTTGGTGTGGATGGCAAGGGGGAGCCTATTGGTGTGGAGGGCGAGGAGGAGCCTGTTGGTGTGGATGGCAAGGGGGAGCCTGTTGGTGTGGACGGCGAGGAGGAGCCTGTTGGTGTGGAGGGCGAGGTGGAGCCTGTTGGTGTGGAGGGCGAGGGGAAGCCTGTTGGTGTTGATGGTGAGGGGGAGCCTGTTGGTGTTGATGGTGAGGGGGAGCCTACTGGTGTGGATGGTGAGGGGGAGCCTATTGATGTGGAGGGCGAGGGGAAGCCTGTTGGTGTTGATGGTGAGGGGGAGCCTACTGGTGTGAATGTTGAGGGGGAGCCTATATGTGTGGTGGGCGAGGGGAGCCTATTGGTGTGGATGTTGATGGGGAGCCGGTTGGTATGTATGGGGAAGAGGAGCCTGTTGGTGTAGATGGTGAGGGGGTGCCTATAGGTGTGGTGGGCGAGGGGAGCCTATTGGTGTGGATGTTGATGGGGAGCCGGTTGGTATGTATGGGGAAGAGGAGCCTGTTGGTGTAGATGGTGAGGGGGTGCCTATAGGTGTGGTGGGCGAGGGGAGCCTATTGGTGTGGATGTTGATGGGGAGCCAGTTGGTATGTATGGGGAAGAGGAGCCTGTTGGTGTAGATGGTGAGGGGGTGCCTATAGGTGTGGGTGCGAGGGGAGCCTATTGGTGTGGATGTTGATGGGGAGCCGGTTGGTATGTATGGGGAAGAGGAGCCTGTTGGTGTAGATGGTGAGGGGTGCCTATAGGTGTGGTGGGCGAGGGGAGCCTATTGGTGTGGATGGTGAGGGGGAGCCGGTTGGTATGTATGGGGAATAGGAGCCTATTGGTGTAGATGGTGAGGGGGTGCCTATAGGTGTGGTGGGCGAGGGGAGCCTATTGGTGTGGATGTTGATGGGGAGCCGGTTGGTATGGATGGGGAAGCCTAGCCTGTTGGTGTAGATGGTGAGGGGGTGCCTATAGGTGTGGTGGGCGAGGGGAGCCTATTGGTGTGGATGTTGATGGGGAGCCGGTTGGTATGTATGGGGAAGAGGAGCCTGTTGGTGTAGATGGTGAGGGGGTGCCTATAGGTGTGGTGGGCGAGGGGAGCCTATTGGTGTGGATGTTGATGGGGAGCCGGTTGGTATGTATGGGGAAGAGGAGCCTGTTGGTGTAGATGGTGAGGGGGTGCCTATAGGTGTGGGTGCGAGGGGAGCCTATTGGTGTGGATGTTGATGGGGAGCCGGTTGGTATGTATGGGGAAGAGGAGCCTGTTGGTGTAGATGGTGAGGGGGTGCCTATAGGTGTGGTGGGCGAGGGGAGCCTATTGGTGTGGATGTTGAGAGGGAGCATATTGGCAGAGGAGAAACCTGTGATAGCTGTGAATACCGAGCTAGTGAGCTCGGCAAACTGAAAAAACACATGAGATCACACACAGGTTTGTGGCTTCTTGATAGAATAACATCAACATTAGTTCAATGATTGATGTTATTATAGGTACACGAAATTCCAGAAATTACTCACTTTGTTTCCAGAATATTACAAAACTTTCCATTCAATAACTGATGTCACTGGTACACCAAATTCCAGAAGTTACCTATTGTGTTTGCACAATATTACTAATTTCTCGATTCTTTGACAGGTGAGAAGCCCTATTCCTGTGATAGCTGTGACTACCGAGCCAGTCAGCTTGGTCATCTTAAAACACACTTAAGATCACATACGGGTTCGTACTGTTTACTTCTTGCTAGAATAACACTAGCATTAATTCAATAACTGATGTCACTGCTACACCAAATTCCAGAAGTTACCCATTAAGTTTGCACAATATTACAAAATTCTTCGTGTCTGACAGGTGAGAAGCCCTATGCCTGTGATAGCTGTGACTACCGAGCCAGTCGCTTTGGTATTCTTAAAAGACACTTAAGATCACATACGGGTTCGTACTGTTTACTTCTTGATAGAATAACACTAACAATAATTCAATAACTGATGTCACTGGTACACATTACAGAAGTTACCAATTGTGTTTGCACAATATTACAAAATTTCCCATTTCTTCGAGTGGAGAGAAGCCCTATGCCTGTGATAGCTGTGAATACCGAGCTAGTGACCTTGGTAATCTCAAAAATCACATGAGATCACACACAGGTTTGTGTTTTTTTACTTCTTGATAGAATAACACTAACAGTAATTCAATAGGTGATGTCTGGCTACACCAAATTCCAGAAGTTACGTAAAGTATTTGCACTATATTAAAAAATTCTGGATTCTTTGACAGGTGAGAAGCCCTATGCCTGTGATAGCTGTGGCTACCGAGCGAGTCAGCTTTGTCATCTGAAAACACACTTAAGATCACATACGGGTTTGTACTGTTTACTTCATGATAGAGTAACCCTAACATTAATTCAATAACTGTTGTCACAGGTACTCCAAATTCCAGAAATTATTCATTGTGTTTGCACAATATTACAAAATGCTCCATTTCTTGGTGTGGATGGCAAGGGGGATGCCTATTGGTGTGGAGGGTGAGGGGGAGCCTATTGGTGTTGATGGTGAGGGGGAGCCTATTGGTGTGGATGGTGAGGGGGAGCCTATTGGTGTTGATGGTGAGGGGGAGCCTATTGGTGTGGATGGTGAGGGGGAGCCTATTGGTGTTGATGGTGAGGGGGAGCCTATTGGTGTGGTGGGCGAGGGGAGCCTATTGGTGTTGATGGTGAGGGGGAGCCTATTGGTGTGGAGGGCGAGGGGGAGCCTATTGGTGTTGATGGTGAGGGGGAGCCTATTGGTGTGGTTGGCGTGGTGGAGCCTGTTGGTGTTGATGGTGAGGGGGAGCCTGTTGGTGTTGATGGTGAGGGGGAGCCTATTGGTGTGGAGGGCGAGGGGGAGCCTATTGGTGTGGATGGTGAGGGGGAGCCTATTGGTGTGGATGGCGAGGGGAGCCTATTGGTGTGGATGGTGAGGGGGAGCCTATTGGTGTGGATGGTGAGGGGGAGCCTATTGGTGTGGATGGTGAGGGGGAGCCTATTGGTGTAGATGGTGAGGGGGTGCCTATAGGTGAGGGGAGCCTATTGGTGTGGATGGTGAGGGGGAGCCTATTGGTGTGGATGGTGAGGGGGAGCCTATTGGTGTGGTTGGCGTGGTGGAGCCTGTTGGTGTTGATGGTGAGGGGGAGCCTATTGGTGTGGATGGTGAGGGGGAGCCTATTGGTGTTGATGGTGAGGGGGAGCCTATTGGTGTGGATGGTGAGGGGTAGCCTATTGGTGTTGATGGTGAGGGGGAGCCTGTTGGTGTGGATGGCAAGGGGGAGCCTATTGGTGTTGATGGTGAGGGGGAGCCTATTGGTGTGGATGGTGAGGGGGAGCCTATTGGTGTGGTTGGCGTGGTGGAGCCTGTTGGTGTTGATGGTGAGGGGGAGCCTATTGGTGTGGATGGTGAGGGGGAGCCTATTGGTGTTGATGGTGAGGGGGAGCCTATTGGTGTGGATGGTGAGGGGTAGCCTATTGGTGTTGATGGTGAGGGGGAGCCTGTTGGTGTGGATGGCAAGGGGGAGCCTATTGGTATGGTTGGCGTGGTGGAGCCTGTTGGTGTGGATGGCAAGGGGGAGCCTATTGGTGTGGAGGGCGAGGAGGAGCCTGTTGGTGTGGATGGCGAGGGGGAGCCTGTTGGTGTGGAGGGCGAGGGGGAGCCTGTTGGTGTGGAGGGCGAGGGGGAGCCTGTT
Organism: Adelphocoris suturalis; assembly: GCA_030762985.1. NCBI lineage: Eukaryota > Metazoa > Arthropoda > Insecta > Hemiptera > Miridae > Adelphocoris > Adelphocoris suturalis. Next base: position 4,892,162 of record CM061046.1, read on the forward strand.
GGTGTGGATGGTGAGGGGGAGCCTATTGGTGTGGAGGGCGAGGGGGAGCCTGTTGGTGTGGATGGCAAGGGGAAGCCTGTTGGTGTGGATGGTGAGGGGGTGCCTATAGGTCTGGTGGGCGAGGGGAGCCTATTGGTGTGGATGTTGATGGGGAGCCGGTTGGTATGTATGGGGAAGAGGAGCCTGTTGGTGTAGATGGTGAGGGGGTGCCTATTGGTGTGGATGGTGAGGGGGAGCTTATTGGTGTGGATTGTGAGGGGGAGCCTATTGGTGTGGAGGGTGAGGGGGAGCCTGAGGTGTGGATGGTGAGGGGAGCCTATTGGTGTGGATGGTGAGGGGGAGCCTATTGGTGTGGATGGTGAGGGGGAGCCTATTGGTGTGGATGGTGAGGGGGAGCCTGTTGGTGTAGATGGTGAGGGGGTGCCTATAGGTGTGGTGGGCGAGGGGAGCCTATTGGTGTGGATGTTGATGGGGAGCCTATTGGTGTGGATGGTGAGGGGGAGCCTATTGGTGTGGATGGTGAGGGGGAGCCTATTGGTGTGGATGGTGAGGGGGAGCCTATTGGTGTAGATGGTGAGGGGGTGCCTATTGGTGTGGATGGTGAGGGGTAGCTTATTGGTGTTGATGGTGAGGGGGAGCCTGTTGGTGTGGATGGCAAGGGGGAGCCTATTGGTGTGGTTGGCGAGGGGGAGCCTGTTGGTGTGGACGGCAAGGGGGAGCCTATTGGTGTGGACGGCGAGGAGGAGCCTGTTGGTGTGGAGGGCGAGGAGGAGCCTGTTGGTGTGGAGGGCGAGGTGGAGCCTGTTGGTGTGGAGGGCGAGGGGAAGCCTGTTGGTGTGGATGGTGAGGGGGAGCCTGTTGGTGTGGAGGGCGAGGGGGAGCCTGTTGGTGTGGATGGTGAGGGGGTGCCTATTGATGTGGAGGGCGAGGGGAAGCCTGTTGGTGTTGATGGTGAGGGGGAGCCTACTGGTGTGAATGTTGAGGGGGAGCCTATAGGTGTGGAGGGCGAGGGGAGCCTATTGGTGTGGATGTTGATGGGGAGCCGGTTGGTATGTATGGGGAAGAGGAGCCTGTTGGTGTAGATGGTGAGGGGGTGCCTATAGGTGTGGGGGCGAGGGGAGCCTATTGGTGTGGATGTTGATGGGGAGCCGGTTTGTATGTATGGGAAGAGGAGCCTGTTGGTGTAGATGGTGAGGGGGTGCCTATAGGTGTGGAGGGCGAGGGGAGCCTATTGGTGTGGATGTTGATGGGGAGCCGGTTGGTATGTATGGGGAAGAGGAGCCTGTTGGTGTAGATGGTGAGGGGGTGCCTATAGGTGTGGAGGGCGAGGGGAGCCTATTGGTGTGGATGTTGAGGGGGAGCCGGTTGGTATGTATGGGGAAGAGGAGCCTGTTGGTGTAGATGGTGAGGGGGAGCCTATAGGTGTGGAGGGCGAGGGGAGCCTATTGGTGTGGATGTTGATGGGGAGCCGGTTTGTATGTATGGGGAAGAGGAGCCTGTTGGTGTAGATGGTGAGGGGGTGCCTATAGGTGTGGAGGGCGAGGGGAGCCTATTGGTGTGGATGTTGATGGGGAGCCGGTTGGTATGTATGGGGAAGAGGAGCCTGTTGGTGTAGATGGTGAGGGGGTGCCTATAGGTGTGGGTGCGAGGGGAGCCTATTGGTGTGGATGTTGATGGGGAGCCGGTTGGTATGTATGGGGAAGAGGAGCCTGTTGGTGTAGATGGTGAGGGGGTGCCTATAGGTGTGGTGGGCGAGGGGAGCCTATTGGTGTGGATGTTGATGGGGAGCCGGTTGGTATGTATGGGGAAGAGGAGCCTGTTGGTGTAGATGGTGAGGGGGTGCCTATAGGTGTGGTGGGCGAGGGGAGCCTATTGGTGTGGATGTTGATGGGGAGCCGGTTGGTATGTATGGGGAAGAGGAGCCTGTTGGTGTAGATGGTGAGGGGGTGCCTATAGGTGTGGTGGGCGAGGGGAGCCTATTGGTGTGGATGTTGATGGGGAGCCGGTTGGTATGTATGGGGAAGAGGAGCCTGTTGGTGTAGATGGTGAGGGGGTGCCTATAGGTGTGGAGGGCGAGGGGAGCCTATTGGTGTGGATGTTGATGGGGAGCCGGTTGGTATGTATGGGGAAGAGGAGCCTGTTGGTGTAGATGGTGAGGGGGTGCCTATAGGTGTGGTGGGCGAGGGGAGCCTATTGGTGTGGATGTTGATGGGGAGCCGGTTGGTATGTATGGGGAAGAGGAGCCTGTTGGTGTAGATGGTGAGGGGGTGCCTATAGGTGTGGTGGGCGAGGGGAGCCTATTGGTGTGGATGTTGATGGGGAGCCGGTTGGTATGTATGGGGAAGAGGAGCCTGTTGGTGTAGATGGTGAGGGGGTGCCTATAGGTGTGGTGGGCGAGGGGAGCCTATTGGTGTGGATGTTGATGGGGAGCCGGTTGGTATGTATGGGGAAGAGGAGCCTGTTGGTGTAGATGGTGAGGGGGTGCCTATAGGTGTGGTGGGCGAGGGGAGCCTATTGGTGTGGATGTTGATGGGGAGCCGGTTGGTATGTATGGGGAAGAGGAGCCTGTTGGTGTAGATGGTGAGGGGGTGCCTATAGGTGTGGAGGGCGAGGGGAGCCTATTGGTGTGGATGTTGATGGGGAGCCGGTTGGTATGTATGGGGAAGAGGAGCCTGTTGGTGTAGATGGTGAGGGGGTGCCTATAGGTGTGGAGGGCGAGGGGAGCCTATTTTTTTGGATGTTGAGAGGGAGCATATTGGCAGAGGAGAAACCTGTGATAGCTGTGAATACCGAGCTAGTGAGCTCGGCAAACTGAAAAAACACATGAGATCACACACAGGTTTGTGTTGTTTGCTTCTTGATAGAATAACATCAACATTAGTTCAATGATTGATGTTATTATAGGTACACGAAATTCCAGAAATTACTCACTTTGTTTCCAGAATATTACAAAACTTTCCATTTCTTTGACAGGAGAGAAGCCCTATGCCTGTGATAGCTGTGACTACAGAGCCAGTCGGCTTGATCAGCTGAAAAAACACTTAAGATCACATACGGGTTTGTTTTGTTTACTCCTTCGTACAATTACAAATCACTTAAATGGTGGGAAGCCTGTTGGTGTGGAGGGGGAGGGCTAGCCTGTTGATGTGGAGGGTGAGGGGGAGCCTGTTGGTGTGGAGGGCGAGGGGAGCCTATTGGTGTGGAGGGCGAGGGGGAGCCTATATGTGTGGATGTTGAGGGAGAGCCTATAGGTGTGGAGGGCGAGGGGAGCCTATTGGTGTGGAGGGGGAGCCTATTGGTGTGGATATTGAGGGAGAGCCTGTTGGTGTGGAGGGCGAGGGGGAGCCTATTGGTGTGGATATTGAGGGAGAGCCTATAGGTGTGGAGGGCGAGGGGAGCCTATTGGTGTGGATATTGAGGGAGAGCCTATAGGTGTGGAGGGCGAGGGGAGCCTATTGGTGTGGTTGGCGAGGGGAGCCTGTTGGTGTTGATGTTGAGGGGGAGCCTACTGGTGTTGATGGGGAGGGGGGGGGGATCACCACCCTCTTTCACTTTCCAGAAGATCCTAAAGAGAAAGTGACTGGGGGGTCCGAGAGGAGAACAAGATTTCAGAAGTGTCTGGAAGGGTCTGAGTAGGGAAACATGAAGTTGATTGGCTAGGAAGATCATGGGCACAATTTAAGGATGAAATAGGCAACTTAAAATTGGTATCCTTATGTGCTAAACATGAAACAGTTTATTGTGAATTATTATGATTATGACAATAATGTGTTTGTTGATTATTATTATACGTATCTTTAATACATGAAGCAGATAATTCGTGCTTGAAGGGAATTCCCGGAGTTTTGGAGGAAAATGATTTAAAGAAGAATTTTTGGAAGATTTTTCGGAATTATTAACACATAAATTGGTAATTCTTGTTGAAATAGAATTTTCGGAATGTTAGTGAGAAACGGCTTAAAAGAAGAATGTGTTGCCGATTTGAGATTGTTACGGACATTGACGCCCCTGAGGTGCAATGGGGGCCCAAATCCGCACTCATAGAGAGAGAGAGAGAATAGAGATTTCTCCTTTACATCATCGATAAATGTACAATAAGTAAAATAATTGTTAATAATATATTATCCTTAATTGCAGGTGGTATTCTTCCCCAGATGCTCACCAAATACAGGCAGGCATCTGAAGAAGAACACCAAAATTCACATTGTTGCTCCGTTCCCAAATACCTAGTCAAAGTTCTTCCTCTGTATTTTTACTTGCACTGTTAGGCGTTCCTTAAATCTTTTTTTGAAGGTCTCTACCGTTATGCTAGTGTCGAACATTTCTGAGTTTTCATTATAAATTCTTATGGCTCTAGCACAGAAGGACTTGTTATAAATACTCGTTCGGTGAAGGGGCATTTGAATGAGGTTCGCGGCGTTTCGGGTCTCTTTTTGGTGGATATTTGCCATGAACTTAAATTTATCGCACAGGTACGGGGGCGTACCGAATTTGAGCACTTTGAATAGCTGGGTTGCCATAGACAGCTTTAATCTGTCGGCAACCTTTAGCCACTCTAGCTCTTTATAGTAAGGCGTCACGTGAGTGTCTAACTTTAACCTGAAAACAAATCTCACGATGGCATTCTGAGCTCTCTGAAGTAGTAGGGACAACTCTTGAGTTATGTCGCAAAAGGCTAAACTTGCATAATCAAATAATGCAACAGAAGAGTTTGTGCTAACTGCAGCCTGATTTTGAACGGGAATCTATAGCTATCCTTCTCAATTGATAAAGTCCTCTATATACATTGTTACAGATGGATGTTACCTGACTTGACCATGACAGCGTATTTGACATCAAAATTCCCAAATTCTTTACTTCAGAAACATAGTCTAGCTCAGATCCTCCTACACAGATTTTAGGGCATTCGTCCAGGTTTACTGAGGAGATCAGCCTGGTATATCCGACAATGAGAGCTTTTGATTTAGCAGCGTTAATCCCCATGCCGTGCTCGGCGCACCAACATTCTAATTTACGCATTTCAACGTTCATCACCTCTACACATTTATGAGAGAGAGAGAGATGATGAGAGAGAGAGAGTGAGAAAGGGGGGGTGACAGTACCATAAGTGATACAACTCGTACTAATAGCATATGTGCTATGTTCGGAGAAGATGATTTTCCGGTTCTCGGATCCTCATCTATCGCCAACCACAGCATTTCAACAACTTGAGAACGACGCCCGGCGTGGTAACAACGGACGAGCATTCTCTTGGATCTCACGGGAACTGTCACACTCCTCCCCTTAAAAAACATACTTGATTGAAGAGCAAGTATGTAAACCAGGTGGAATAGTTTACTGGTTGAGAACTGATGCTCACTAATAAATAGCTGCATTGGCGATTGAGGATAAAAAAGAGAAATTAAAACAGGATGGATTGTCAATGAATCTTCATATGAAGTATTCATTAGGTAATTAACCCCCAATCAAAGATTGGAACAATCGGGAATAATAAAACTTGCTCAACGAGGAGACTTACAGTAGGGAGCTGCCCACTTTGGGGACTGATGAAAATGGGAACTATGCTCTGTGGAAATAACTTGCTCAACTTTGGAGACTTACAGTGGAAGGTGCCCACTTTGGGGACTTATGAAATAGGGAACGATGCCCTGGGTTTGGGAACAATGCCCTTGGAAGAAATTAAGTATGTTAAATAGAAATATTATGAGGGGGAAAATTGAGAAATTAATAATCTAGAACCAATGAAAGTATTTATGTATCCAAGGGAGTATAATGGGTATTCCTTCTGGAATACCTGGGCCATGTTTCTTCTGAAACATTAACGCCCACTAAAATAGTGGATCGGATTACTAAGCGTCAGCCTACATAATCCTAACCACGTTCTGCTACCTTGTAACGGACTTAGATCACCCCCAGAGGTGCAATGGGGGCCTAAATCCGCACTCATGGAGAGAGAGAGAGGGGTGTGACAGTACCATAAGAGATACAACTAGTACTAATAGCATATTTATGTGCTATGTTCGGAGAAGATGATTTTCCGGTTCTCGGATCCTCATCTATTGCCAATCGCAGCATTTCAAGAACTTGAGCATGATGCCCGGCGCGAGAGTGACGGACGCGCATTCTCTTGGATCTCGCGGGAACTGTCACAAGATGTTGAATAAATTCATATTGATCAAATGAGACATGGACTGACAGATCTGGGGAAAGAATATCCCTGCTGTAAGGGTAAGATTTGTTCGTCTCTTGATCCCTTAGTTTTGACGATAATAAAAGTTCCCGTTTTGGTCTCAATACGCACGGTCAGGCTCGTGAGACGCTTGACCATAACCAGAGAGTATAATTCCCCTGTCTCTGCGCTGTTTTAGGAATAATGATAAATGGAATGGTTAATAATGATGACAATTTTTGGTGACAAGCATTATGACAATTTTGAATTGGTCAACACGTATTTATTATGATTATTCAGACATTTCCTCGTTCTTCAAATACACTATGACCAGGTTATGACATATGTTTTTTAGCGCTAGAGAGACTACCTACAGTCCTTTACACTCCTAATACACACACCTACCTAAGCCTCCAAAATTCACTACTCCGTCTCGCGCAGGTTTATCGGGCACGGCGCGACCGAGGGAAACTGCGGGACGTTTTCTTGAAGTATCTGGGCGTAGGTACTTGAATGGGTGTCGGAGAGACTGTTTTTTGGCAGTAGATGGAAAAGGGGGTGTTTGCTTACCGTTGGCTGAACGGCTCTCTGTTGATCTTGAACCCCCCTCAGCATTGGCGTCTCTTGGCTAGGGAGACTCGCTGATCTTCGGCTGCCGATTCTTCTTGGCATCATAGGTTCACGAGCGCCGAAGAGTGGAGGCCCGCGACCGGTCCGTCTTCCACTGCTCCCTCAACGGACAAAATTCCGCCTCCGGACGGGTACACAATTTCAGAAACAAGACCTCGAGCTGATGCTCGTCAAACAGTTTTATTTATTCGTCCAGGGCGTGTCTGCTTTTGGTGGGCCCAATCATCGCCCAGCAATTTCCTCCAAGTCGTTCCTTCTAATTGTTCATTCCGTTCATTGGGTACAAGTTTTCGTGACGTATAAGTTAAAGGGTGGTCAACAATTCTCCTTACCCCTTTCCAGGGTGCGAGTGGGGGAATTTAGCCTCTTTTCAACGTCACGCCATGTCTCATAATCCGCTGACATCAGTGCAGTCGTGTTTGTGTGAATTGGGTCAGAGAACTGCATATTCAGAACGTCGGCTTATTCTTGTCTCGGGTATTGTCCATTGTCAACTGTGAATTGTCGATTTACGAGTTGACACCTGCATAATAAAATAGCGTTTCGCATTACAGAGTTGGGGAATTGGGGTCAATGTTCTCCACTCTGAATTTCGTAGCTAAACGAGTATTGCTTATTAAACGGTCACCGGTAATACCTACTAGAGCAACTGGGTGAATAATCAGGGTGCCCCCAACTGGAAAAGTCAGGGGAAACCTGGAATTGTCAGGGAAATCATTGCGTCGGGAAAAGTCTGGTAATTTAGCAAAAACCACCAAATGTCAGGGAATTTTTTAAATTAAAACTTGGTGTAATAATTTGAAGCGTTTTTAGGTATATTAAGACTTGATCATACGTACGTACTACTTTACTATACGTACGTATAGTATTATTTCATAGGTGAGTTATACGAATGACAAAAATAATTATGAAGAGTTGTGGTAAAGCTGTTCAAAACTAACAACGCTACACTAGGGTGGTTCAAAAAAAAAAAGTTCTGGGATTTCTGGTCCCCATTCCTTTTTCGCATTCGCTAAACACGATGAACTTATTTATTTTACGCTCCGTCCACTAGTTATCCGGTAAACTGGCAGAGGGCACTGCTCGATGATAAGTAAAAATCGAAAATCTCACAGAAAATGCTGTCGCCAGGTTAAGAATTGTACTAGAAACATGCTATTATGGTCGGATAATATGCTTTGGCGTGTTCTGAACATGATCCCGTTTTTTACTATACTTTTCCGCAGATGATTGCTTCGTTTATCGGCCATAAACCTCAAATTAACTGTAGGGTAATAGACAAATTATCCCTAATTTAACCGGAAATTATGTCGCGTTGATAACTTGTGCCGATAAAATTGTGTATTTTCCAAGATACCGGTACAAAGCCGTTGGTAATTTGGCTAGGACTCGAACCGACATTGTACTTATTCGCCAAATATAGCGGCAAAATGGAGAAAATAGCTAAAATTTTCCCATTTCTCTGTAAAATTCCTTAATTTCCATCGGTTTTCGGGGGTCAAATTCATAGTTCTGAATATTCTGAACTGTGATTGGATCATTAAATAAAAAATGAACTAATATAATTGAAATAATGTGATATAATTTCAGTTTCACTTGCTTGAGGGACAATCTGTAATTTGGTCGATAAGCTGAAAGAATCCATGATCGTGGAACATAAAACATAACATTTTAACGAGAATAACATATAATAAAAATATACAAAAAAAAAAAAAAAAATATTAACCTCGATAAAATATTGAAACATAAAGAAAGTATTTCATACAGTCTTCAAAGTTTTAACTATATCCCGTTTACGGCGATTTTTCCTAGTGGTGTTGTACAGATATCAATAAGGCTTGACAGTCAGGCTGACTATCATCCAATCACAGTTCAGACAATTCAGAACTACGAATTTGACCCTGAAAAACCGATGAAAACTAAGGAATTTTACAGAAAAATGGGGAAATTTTAGCTATTTTTTCCATTTTGCCGCTATATTTGGCGAATAAGTACAATGTCGGTTCGAGTCCTTGCCAAATCACCAACGGCTTTGTACCAAGTATCCTGGAAAATACCCAATTTTATCGGCTCAAGGTATTTCGGGACCTTTAGTTATCAACGCGACATAATTTCCGGTTAAATTAGGGATAATTTGTCTATTACCCTACAGTTAATTTGAGGTTTATGGCCGATAAACGAAGCAATCATCTGCGGAAAAGTATAGTAAAAAACGGGATCATGTTCAGAACATGCCAAAGCATATTATCCGACCATAATAGCATGTTTCTAGTACAATTCTTAACCAGGCGACAGCATTTTCGGTGAAATTTTCGATTTTTACTTATCTTTGAGCAGTGCCCACTGCCAGTTTACTGGATAACTAGTGGACAGAGCGTAAAATAAATAAGTTCATCGTGTTCAGCGCATGCAAAAACCCATAAATTGACCCAAAAAAATTTAAATCCGTCCTTCAAATCATCACCTCGGCACCAATTTAGAGGTTGGTTTACGATAGCAGTCAATAACTGAATAATCGACCCAGGTAAAGTGGTTAGGATTAATATTTTTTGCTAAAAATTTAGGAGGGTCATCCTGACATACCGAGGAAGCAAAAAAACAATGGGGACCAGAAATCCCAGAACTTTTTTTTTTTTTTTAGCATGAATATGCTTTAGCCGTGACCTAACTACCGAAAAATGTCCCACGAGAGTGCAACGAAAGTAGCGCCAATAATTGTAATGATTTCCGCTTACAACCGAGTCGTTGCTAGGGATATGATACTTCGTCGTTTTTCATCCCACAAAATTCGTTGACCATTCGTTCGAAAGCTCTCGATTTATCCAACCATACTATATTAACTACTGCGAAGTGCGTGGCCAACAAGCTGAGTTATGAGCATGGTTATGTGAATAATTGTTTACACACAGGTGATCATTCTCAATTATTGATATTGTGAACATGATTGCAACCGCTTGTTAATTTCTGATGATTTCATTGAGCTGGTGTTTCGATTATGTGATTCATAGCAGGTCATCCGAATATTGCGAGAACGGTTAGATTTGTGAAGCGGTGGTTAAATTATTTTAATAGGTAATTTCTATACTTTACACTATAGGAAGCTGTAATTTCGTATGTAGCCTCTTTAGCCTCTTTCTATAATAAAGTGAATGTTTACTCGCGAGTTTCTATTAGGAGATCATCATCTCACAAGAGCTCAATCGTCGTGATCATTTCTATAATAAAGTGAGAGCGAGGAGCTAAAACATGATTCCATGTTTTAGGATTGATGGCAGAATGATAAACAGAGTTCAGAGGCCGATGGGGGGTCGGGTTCAGAGAATCGACGAGGAGTGAGTCGTGTACGGCTAAAGCATATTCATGTTTTAGCGAATTTTCGAAGAAAATTAAGCTATTGCTCTCGCCTCAAAATTTGTAGAATGTGAATTTTTTAAAAAATTTTATGCAGAAATCCGTTTCAGACTATTCTGAATCATATTCTGAAGTTTAACGCATTTTTTTATGTATGTATGTATGTATGTATGTATGTATGTATGTATGTATGTATGTATATATGTATGTATATATGTATGTGTCATTCCAGACGATAACTGTCCGTAGAATTGTGCTAGAAACTTCAAACAAATTTTAAAATGTTAAGGACACAAAACGAAAGTTCAAGTTCGTTGGCCAGCATGATCGGATTACATCTTCGGGTTGAAATTTTCAAAAATGTAGTCAAAAATTTCAAAATAGCCTGTTTTTTGCGATTTGTTGTGCGCAATAATTTTTTCAGCATACTAACATGTGGTATATTCGGAATCAGCGTAACATTTCCTATAAGAATATGTATCAAGTTTTCAAAAATTTCAAAGTTGAAAAATCAGTCAAAAATCAAAAGAATGCCGTTCGCTAGTTGTAAAAATCGGTAATATTTGCATGAAACATTGTCCAAATTCAGATTGAACTACTCTTTTGGAAGTATCCCTCTATAACCAATCCTAGAACCATGCTATTTAAAACGTAGGTAGTAGGTGCTTGTTAAAAAAAAAAAAAAAAATGTAATCACAACTGATGAGTTTACTCTGTGAATAGATGCACAGAGACTACAGTTTGTCTGTCAATTTCTAGCTGTAGGATACTAGATTCGAATGCATCTGTCTTTATATCACTCGTAATATAAAGCCTCATCATCGATTGGCTATGGAAATACGTTTCTTTCATATGACGTCGGTATGTTATTTTATTTTTTGTCAAGATTTGATGATGTTATGATAGGATACTGTTAAGATTTCAACTGCCTTCAATACTGACCACATTGGACATCGAAATCTATGAATATTTACCTACATTTGTCTTTAAATCCACAAGATTAGTTTAATAATAATAAAGTATGAGTACCTCCTAATTTTAATAATTTGATTCCATGTTTGTCTATCAAAATCATAAACTAAAATTTCTCTACACGATCAATAGCGACTAAAATGTAGGATTTCTTAAAAAATTCGCTCATGGGGTCATGCTGCATGACTGGACTTTTTTATAGTGGGGACGATATTTTTGTTAAGTAAGACTTACTTCTTTCTGGCCCGTGATCAACTCCTCGAATGCATAGATGTCGTTTAGTGTGTGAGGTAAGTAATTGGTTTAAAGTAAATGGTTTAGCTCAAAATTTCAGAAAAAAACCGAAAATATTTTGACCATTTTTAAGAAAGTTGGTCGTTTATTTAACGGACTTAGCGCCCTCTTATAGAAAATTGATTTTCCGAAAAGGGAAAACAGTCCGAAAAACATACTCAACGAGACTTGTCAGCTCGAAATTCCAGAGAAAGAACAAAAAGTCCAGTCATGCAGCATGACCCCATGAGCGAATTTTTGAAGAATATTGCCGATTTTTACAACCAGCGAACGGCATTATTTCGATTTTTGACTGATTTTTCAACTTTGAAATTTTTGAAAACTTGATAAATATTCTTATAGGAAATTTTACGCTGATTCCGAATATACCACATGTTAGTATGCTGAAAAAATTATTTCGCACGACAAATCGCAAAAAACAGGCTATTTTGAAATTTTTGACTACATTTTTGAAAATTTCAACCCGAAGATGTAATCCGATCATGCTGGCCAACGAACTTGAACTTTCGTTTTGTGCCCTTAACATTTTAAAATTTGTTTGAAGTTTCTAGCACAATTCTACGGACAGTTATCGTCTGGAATGACACATACATACATACATACATATATACATACATACATATATACATACATACATATATACATACATACATATATACATACATAAAAAAATGCGTTAAACTTCAGAATATGATTCAGAATAGCCTGAAACGGATTTCTGCATAAAAAGTTTTCAAAAATTCACATTCTACAAATTTTGAGGCGAGAGCAATAGCTTAATTTTCTTCAAAAATTCGCTAAAATGTATCGATCATTTTTAAGAAAGTCGGTCGCTTACTTAATAGACTTAGCGGCCAAAATTCGTTTTTTCGGTTTTAAAAATCAAGTTTTTGAGCTGGAAAATTTTTCTTTCCACTCGAAATCAGCTCGTAGATAGCTCGACATTCCAGAGAAAGAACGACAATTTTTCGACCATTTTTAGGAAAGAGTTGGCCGCTTAATTAACCTAGCGCCACCAATATTGAAATTTGATTTTCCGGAAGAGGAAAGCAGCTCGAAAATCATACTCAACAGGGATCGACAACTCAAAAATAGCTCGAAATTTGGGTATATTTTTTGTCATTCCACCATATTAGTTCCGCTAACTTAAGTGACCTCGACGTCTTCAATATGCAGTTCTCTAACCCAATTCACACAAACCCCCAGTTCAGTCAGTTGGTCTCCTGTTTAAAATGAGATCAGTTAAACTTTATTTAAAAATTACCAGCCCATAGTTCCAGAACATGATGTTTTTACTCGTACTCGTATTTCTCAAATCAGCACTTTATCAATTCCGAGGTACCGCACCTCATTGGCAAAAAACTTCTTTATTTATCAATCGATAAAAATAATTAATACTTTCTCCTCTGACTTACGAACTAAACTGTTAAGTTCTTCTAATAATAATAGTTTTAAATTCAAATTAATTAAGGACTATTACAATTAATACAGAACAAAAATAGCATCATTCAGAATTTTGGTTTATTATTTCCAATAATAAGCCTATGTGATCCTATAGCAAAAAATTTTTTATAACCCCCCTCAAACTTTGTCACTTTACGTTTCAAGGTGCGTAGAATCCAAATTTGAAATGTCCGTCCGCCGTCCGCCGTTCGCCGTCCGCCGTTCGCCGTCCGCCGTTCGCCGTTCGCCGTCCGCCGTTCGCCGTCCGCCGTTCGCCGTCCGGGCCATAAAAGGCCTAAGAATTGACTTTAAAAACCCGTTCTTTCGCACATAGACTCCATTTGGGGTCTAGTTGGTCCTAACGTTTAACCATCCCGATCGCTTTACTCGCATAGATGCTATGGGCCAAAAACGGGCAAAAAAGTGTGTTTTTCGACGCGCTCACGCCTGGCACGCTTGGCAGGGGGTCACGGTGGGTGGTGAGGAGGGGGGGGGGGGGGTGAGCGGGTGGGTGGAGTGAGAGGAGGCGCCGGCGCCGCGGCTTGTGGTGGGTACGGCGCCGGCGTTCGTTCGAGGCATGAATATGTTTTTTCAAGGTCATATTTGTGTGTTAATACCAAAGCTTTTCCTACGCATATTTAATAACATATCCTCTCGACTTTTCGTACGTACTTAGATAATGATATTATTAAGGCAATAACTATTTGAATAGATAGGAGCTCAAATCGAGAAATACAAACATGCGTATATAATTATAGAAGTATAGGTTGTGGCAACTAGAAATAGGACACGCCGAAGAGTCTGGACGGGCCTTATGACGTACGCTAG
>CM061046.1:4905948-4947393 GCA_030762985.1 Adelphocoris suturalis
GGCTCCCCCTCCACACCAATAGGCTCCCCCCTTGCCATCCACACCAACAGGCTCCATCACGCCAACCACACCAATAGGCTCCCCCTCACCATCCACACCAATAGGCTCCCCCTCACCATCAACACCAATAGGCTCCCCCTTGCCATCCACACCAACAGGCTCCACCACGCCAACCACACCAATAGGCTCCCCCTCACCCTCCACACCAACGGGCTCCCCCCTTCACACCATTTAGGTTATTTGCTATTGTAGGAAAGAGTGAACAGTACAAACCCGTATGTGATCTAAAGTGTTTTTTCAGCTGATCAAGCCGACTGGCTCTGTAGTCGCAGCTATCACAGGCATAGGGCTTCTCACCCTGTTAAAGAAATGGAGCATTTTGTAATATTGTGCAAACACAATGAATAATTTCTGGAATTTGGAGTACCTGTGACAACAGTTATTGAATTAATGTTAGTGTTACTCTATCATGAAGTAACAGTACAAACCGGTATGTGATCTTAAGTGATTTTTCAGACTACTAAGCTGAGTGGCTCGGTAGTCACAGCTATCACACAGGCATAGGGCTTTTCACCTGTCAAAGAATCGAGAATTTTGTAATATTGTGCAAACACAATAGGTAACTTCTAGAATTTGATGTACCAGTGAAATCAGTTATTGAATTAATGTTAGTGTGATTCTATCGAGAAGTAAACAGTACAAACCCGTATGTGATCTTAAGTGATTTTTCAGACTACTAAGCTGAGTGGCTCGGTAGTCACAGCTATCACAGGCATAGGGCTTCTCTCCTGTCAAAGAATTGGGAAATGCGTAATTGGCAAAAGGTTCAATTGGAGACAAGGCTTTACATGTAATAAATATTGTAGCAAAGGATACATAGCTAGGTACGGCCGATCGTAAGAAGGGTCAAATCAAAATTTAAAAAATGCGACAAAAATGAAAAGTTCATGAACAGAGTGTGTCTTAATGTAGCAAGTATCTCTCAAAACGATGAATGGCTCATAGATAGTAGAGCAAGTGGCAATTTTACTCCTCAAAAAGTGAATTTTATTTCTCATAAAGCAGTAGAATGTGCAGAAGTAATCACACTTGCGCAAAATGTGGACTGTAAGATACTGTAAGAATATTGTGCAAACACAATAGGTAACTTCTGGAATGTGTACCAGTGACATCAGTTATTGAATTAATGTTAGTGTTATTCTATCAAGAAGTAAACAGTACAAACCGGTATGTGATCTTAAGTGTGTTTTCAGATGACCAAGCTGACTGGCTCGGTAGTCACAGCTATCACAGGCATAGGGCTTTGCACCTGTCAAATGGAGAATTTTGCAAAACACAATTGGTAATTTCTGGAATTTGGTGGACATCAGTTATTGAAGAAATGTTTGTTGTATTCTATCAAGAAGTAAACAGTACAAACCGGTATGTGATCTTAAGTGTGTTTTCAGACTACCAAGGCAACTGGCTCGGTAGTCGCAGCTATCACAGGCATAGGGCTTCGCACCTGTCAATGACACATACATATTTGCAATATTATGCAAACACATTGGGAATTCAGTATACCAGTGACATCAATTATTGATGTAATGTTAGAGCTATTTTATCAAGGAATAACATAGGCTCCCCCTCACCCTCCACACTAACAGGCTCCCCCTCACCCTCCTCACCAGTAGGCTCCCCCTTAACAACCTCACCAATAGACTCCCCCTCCCCCGCCACACCAACAGGCTCCCCCAAGCCAACCACACCAACAGGCTCCCCCCCACCCACCGCCTCACCCTCCACACCAATAGGCTCCCCCTCACCCTCCACACCAATAGGCTCCCCCCCCCCCTCCACACCAATAGGCTCCCCCACACCATCGACACCAATAGGCTCCCCCTCACCCTCCACACCAAATAGGCTCCCCCTCACCATCCACACCAATAGGCTCCCCCTCACCATCCACACCAATAGGCTCCCCCTCACCATCCACACCAATAGGCTCCACCACGCCAACCACACCAATAGGCTCCCCCTTGCCATCCACACCAACAGGCTCCACCACGCCAACCACACCAATAGGCTCCCCCTTGCCATCCACACCAACAGGCTCCCCCTCACCCTCCACACCAATAGGCTCCCCCTCACCCTCCACACCAATAGGCTCCCCCTCACCTTCAACCAATAGGCTCCCCCTCACCATCCACACCAATAGGCTCCCCCTCACCATCAACACCAACAGGCTCCCCCTCACCCTCCACACCAATAGGCTCCCCCTTGCCATCCACACCAACAGGCTCCACCACGCCAACCACACCAATAGGCTCCCCCTTGCCATCCACACCAACAGGCTCCCCCTCACCATCCACACCAATAGGCTCCCCCTCACCATCAACACCAACAGGCTCCCCCTCACCCTCCACACCAATAGGCTCCCCCTTGCCATCCACACCAATAGGCTCCCCCTCACCATCAACACCAATAGGCTCCCCCTCACCATCCACACCAATAGGCTCCCCCTCACCATCAACACCAACAGGCTCCCCCTCCACACCAATAGGCTCCCCCTTGCCATCCACACCAACAGGCTCCATCACGCCAACCACAACCCGAAGGCTCCCCCCTCACCATCAACACCAACAGGCTCCCCCTCACCCTCCACACCAATAGGCTCCCCCTTGCCATCCACACCAACAGGCTCCACCACGCCAACCACACCAATAGGCTCCCCCTCACCCTCCACACCAACGGGCTCCCCCCTTCACACCATTTAGGTTATTTGCTATTGTAGGAAAGAGTGAACAGTACAAACCCGTATGTGATCTAAAGTGTTTTTTCAGCTGATCAAGCCGACTGGCTCTGTAGTCGCAGCTATCACAGGCATAGGGCTTCTCCCCTGTTAAAGAAATGGAGCATTTTGTAATATTGTGCAAACACAATGAATAATTTCTGGAATTTGGAGTACCTGTGACAACAGTTATTGAATTAATGTTAGTGTTACTCTATCATGAAGTAAACAGTACAAACCGGTATGTGATCTTAAGTGATTTTTCAGACTACTAAGCTGAGTGGCTCGGTAGTCACAGCTATCACAGGCATAGGGCTTCTCACCTGTCAAAGAATCGAGAATTTTGTAATATTGTGCAAACACAATAGGTAACTTCTAGAATTTGATGTACCAGTGAAATCAGTTATTGAATTAATGTTAGTGTGATTCTATCGAGAAGTAAACAGTACAAACCGGTATGTGATCTTAAGTGATTTTTCAGATTACTAAGCTGAGTGGCTCGGTAGTCACAGCTATCATAGGCTTCTCTCCTGTCAAAGAAATGGGAAATGCGTAATTGGCAAAAGGTTCAATTGGAGACAAGGCTTTACATGTAATAAATATTGTAGCAAAGGATACATAGCTAGGTACAGCTGATCGTAAGAAGGGTCAAATCAAAATTTAAAAAATGCGACAAAAATGAAAAGTTCATGAACAGAGTGTGTCTTAATGTAGCAAGTATCTCTCAAAACGATGAATGGCTCATAGATAGTAGAGCAAGTGGCAATTTTACTCCTCAAAAAGTGAATTTTATTTCTCATAAAGCAGTAACTTCTGGAATGTGCAGAAGTAATCACACTATCAAGCGCAAAATGTGGACCAAGGTGTAAGATACTGTGAGAATATTGTGCAAACACAATACGTAACTTCTGGAATTTGGTGTACCAGTGACATCACCTATTGAATTACTGATAGGGTTATTCTATCAAGAAGTAAACAGTACAAACCCGTATGTGATCTTATGTGTGTTTTCAGATGACAAAGCTGACTCGCTCGGTAGTCACAGCTATCACAGGCATAGGGCTTCTCACCTGTCAAATAGAGAATTTTGCAAAACACAATTGGTAATTTCTGGAATTTGGTGGACATCAGTTATTGAAGAAGTGATTGTTGTATTCTATAAAGAAGTAAACAGTACAAACCGGTATGTGATCTTGAATGTGTTTTTCAGACTTACCAAGGCAACTGGATCGGTAGTCGCAGCTATCAAAGGCATAGGGCTTCGCACCTGTTAATGAAACATACATATTTGCAATATTATGCGAACACATTGGGAATTCAGTATACCAGTGACATATTTTATGGATGTAATGTTAGAGCTATTTTATCAAGGAATAACATAGGCTCCCCCTCACCCTCCACACCAACAGGCTCCCCCCCCCCCTCCTCACCAGTAGGCTCCCCCTTAACAACCTCACCAATAGACTCCCCTCCCCGGCCACACCAACAGGCTCCCCCAAGCCAACCACACCAACAGGCTCCCCCCCACCCACCGCACTAACAGGCTCCCCCTCCCCCGCCACACCAACAGGCTCCCCCTCACCCTCCACACCAATAGGCTCCCCCTCACCATCCACACCAATAGGCTCCCCCTCACCATCAACACCAATAGGCTCCCCCTCACCAACCACACCAATAGGCTCCCCCTCACCATCCACACCAATAGGCTCCCCCCTCACCCTCCACACCAATAGGCTCCCCCTCACCCCCCACACCAATAGGCTCCCCCCTCACCCTCCACACCAATAGGCTCCCCCCCTCACCCTCCACACCAATAGGCTCCCCCTCACCCTCCACACCAATAGGCTCCCCCCTCATCATCCACACCAATAGGCTCCCCCCTCACCATCCACACCAATAAGCTCCCCCTCACAATCGACACCAATAGGCTCCCCCTCACCCTCCCCACCAATAGGCTTCCCCCTCACCATCCACACCAATAGGCTCCCCCTCACCCTCCACACGAATAGGCTCCCCCTCACCATCAACACCAATAGGCTCCCCCTCACCATCCACACCAATAGGCTCCCCCTCACCATCCACACCAACAGGCTCCCCCTCACCATCCACACCAATAGGCTCCCCCTCACCCTCCACACCAATAGGCTCCCCCTCACCATCCACACCAATAGGCTCCCCCTCACCCTCCTCGCAATAGGCTCCCCCTCACCATCCACACCAATAGGCTCCCCCTCACTCTCCACACCAATAGGCTCCTCCTTGCCATCCACACCAATAGGCTCCCCCTCACCATCCACACCAATAGGCTCCCCCTCACCAACCACACCAATAGGCTCCCCCTCACCATCCACACCAATAGGCTCCCCCTCACCATCCACACCAATAGGCTCCCCCTCACCCTCCACACCAATAGGCTCCCCCTCACCATCCACACCAATAGGCTCCCCCTCACCATCCACACCAATAGGCTCCCCCTCACCATCCACACCAATAGGCTCCCCCTCACCATCAACACCAATAGGCTCCCCCTCACCATCCACACCAATAGGCTCCCCCTCACCATCCACACCAATAGGCTCCCCCTCACCATCCACACCAATAGGCTCCCCCTCACCATCCACACCAACAGGCTCCCCCTCACCCTCCACACCAATAGGCTCCCCCTTGCCATCCACACCAACAGGCTCCACCACGCCAACCACACCAATAGGCTCCCCCTCACCATCCACACCAATAGGCTCCCCCTCACCCTCCACACCAATAGGCTCCCCCTCACCATCCACACCAATAGGCTCCCCCTCACCATCCACACCAATAGGCTCCCCCTCACCATCCACACCAATAGGCTCCCCCTCACCCTCCACACCAATAGGCTCCCCCTCACCATCCACACCAATAGGCTCCCCCTCACCATCCACACCAATAGGCTCCCCCTCACCATCAACACCAATAGGCTCCCCCTCACCCTCCACACCAATAGGCTCCCCCTCACCATCCACACCAATAGGCTCCCCTCCTCACCTCCCACACCAATAGACTCCCCCTCACCATCCACACCAATAGGCTCCCCCCTCACCATCCACACCAATAGGCTCCCCCTCACCATCCACACCAATAGGCTCCCCCTCACCCTCCACACCAATAGGCTCCCCCTCACCATCCACACCAATAGGCTCCCCCTCACCATCCACACCAATAGGCTCCCCCTCACCAACCACACCAATAGGCTCCCCCTCACCATTCACACCAATAGGCTCCCCCTCACCATTCACACCAATAGGCTCCCCCTCACCATTCACACCAATAGGCTCCCCCTCACCAACCACACCAATAGGCTCCCCCTCACCATCCACACCAATAGGCTCCACCACGCCAACCACACCAATAGGCTCCCCACACCATCCACACCAATAGGCTCCCCCTCACCATCCACACCAATAGGCTCCCCCTCACCCTCCACACCAATAGGCTCCCCCTCACCATCCACACCAATAGGCTCCCCCTCACCACCACACCAATAGGCTCCCCCTCACCATCCACACCAATAGGCTCCCCCTCACCCTCCACACCAATAGGCTCCCCCTCACCCTCCACACCAATAGGCTCCCCCTCACCATCCACACCAATAGGCTCCCCCTCACCATCCACACCAATAGGCTCCCCCTCACCCTCCACACCAATAGGCTCCCCCTCACCCTCCACACCAATAGGCTCCCCCTCACCATCCACACCAATAGGCTCCCCCACGCCAACCACACCAATAGGCTCCCCCTCACCATCCACACCAATAGGCTCCCCCTCACCATCCACACCAATAGGCTCCCCCTCACCCTCCACACCAATAGGCTCCCCTTCACCAACAACACCAACAGGCACCCCCTCACCAACCACACCCAATAGGCTCCCCATCACCATCCACACCAATAGGCTCCCCCCTCACCATCCACACCAATAGGCTCCCCCTCACCCTCCACACCAATAGGCTCCCCCTCACCATCCACACCAATAGGCTCCCCCTCACCCTCCACACCAATAGGCTCCCCCTCACCCTCCACACCAACGGGCTCCCCCCTTCACCCCATTTAGGTTATTTGCTATTGTAGGAAAGAGTGAACAGTACAAACCCGTATGTGATCTAAAGTGTTTTTTCAGCTGATCAAGCCGACTGGCTCTGTAGTCGCAGCTATCACAGGCATAGGGCTTCTCCCCTGTTAAAGAAATGGAGCATTTTGTAATATTGTGCAAACACAATGAATAATTTCTGGAATTTGGAGTACCTGTGACAACAGTTATTGAATTAATGTTAGGGTTACTCTATCATGAAGTAAACAGTACAAACCCGTATGTGATCTTAAGTGTGTTTTCAGATGACAAAGCTGACTCGCTCGGTAGTCACAGCTATCACAGGCATAGGGCTTCTCACCTGTCAAAGAATCCAGAATTTTTTAATATAGTGCAAACACTTTACGTAACTTCTGGAATTTGGCGTCCAGACATCACCTATTGAATTACTGTTAGTGTTATTCTATCAAGAAGTAAACAGTACATACCGGTATGTGATCTTAAGTGTCTTTTCAGTTTACCAAGCTCACTGGCTCGGTAGTCACAGCTATCACAGGCATAGGGCTTCTCACCTGTCAAAGAAATGGAAAGTTTTGTAATATTGTTCAAACAAAGTGGGTAATTTCTGGAATTTCGTGTACCAATGACATCAGTCATTGAAGTAATGTTGATGTTATTCTATCAAGAAGTAAACAACACAAACCTGTGTGTGATCTCATGTGATTTTTCAGATTGCCAAGGTCACTAGCTCGGTATTCACAGCTATCACAGGCATAGGGCTTCTCCCCTATTAAAGAAATGGAGCACTTTGTAATATTGTGCCAACACAATGAATAGTTTCTGGAATTTGGTGTACCAGTGACAACAGTTATTGAAGCAATAATGTTAGTGTTATTCTATCAAGAAGTAAACAGTACAAACCTGTATGTGATCTTAAGTGTGTTTTCAGAGTACCAAGCTGACTGGCTCTGAAGTCACAGCTATCACATTCATAGGGCTTCTCACCTGTCAAAGAATCCAGAATTTTTTAATATAGTGCATACACAATACGTAACTTCTGGAATTTGGTGTACCAGTGACATCACCTATTGAATTACTGTTAGTGTTATTCTATCAAGAAGTAAATAACACAAACCTGTGTGTGATCTCATGTGATTTTTCAGATTGCCAAGGTCACTAGCTCGGTATTCACAGCTATCACAGGCATAGGGCTTCTCTCCTGTCAAAGAAATGGAAAATTTTGTAATATTGTGCAAACACAATTGGTAACTTCTGGAATGTGTACCAGTGACATCAGTTATTGAATAATTGTTAGTGTTATTCTATCAAGAAGTAAATAGTACAAACCCGTATGTGATCTTAAGTGTGTTTTCAGAAGACCAAGGCGACTGGCTCGGTAGTCACAGCTATCACAGGCATAGGGCTTCTCACCTGTCAGTCACAAAAAATTGTGTAATATTGTGCAAACACAATAGGTAACTTCTGGAATTTGGTGTAGCAGTGACATCAGTTATTGAATTAATGTTAGTGTGATTCTATCAAGAAGTAAACAGTACGAACCCGTATGTGATCTTAAGTGTGTTTTAAGATGACCAAGCTGACTGGCTCGGTAGTCACAGCTATCACAGGAATAGGGCTTCTCACCTGTCAAAGAATCGAGAAATTTGTAATATTGTGCAAACACAATAGGTAACTTCTGGAATTTGGTGTACCAGTGACATCAGTTATTGAATTAATGTTAGTGTTACTCTATCAAGAAGTAAACAGTACAAACCGGTATGTGATCTTAAGTGTCTTTTCAGAGTACCAAGCTGACTGGCTCTGTAGTCACAGCTATCACAGGCATAGGGCTTCGCACCTGTCAAAGAATCCAGAATTTTTTAATATAGTGCAAACACAATAGGTAACTTCTGGAATTTGGTGTACCAGTGACATCACCTATTGAATTACTGATAGGGTTATTCTATCAAGAAGTAAACAGTACAAACCCGTATGTGATCTTAAGTGTGTTTTCAGATGACAAAGCTGACTCGCTCGGTAGTCACAGCTATCACAGGCATAGGGCTTCTCCCCTGTCAAAGAATAGTAAATTTTGTAATATTTCTCAAAACACAATTGGTAATTTCTGGAATTTGGTGGACATCACCTATTGAATTAATGTTAGTGTTATTCTATCAAGAAGTAAACAGTACAAACCTGTATGTGATCTTAAGTGTCTTTTCAGAGTACCAAGCTGACTGGCTCTGTAGTCACAGCTATCACAGGCATAGGGCTTCTCACCTGTCAAAGAATCCAGAATTTTTCAATATAGTGCAAACACAATAGGTAATTTCTGGAATTTCGTTTACCAATGACATCAGTCATTGAAGTAATGTTGATGTTATTCTATCAAGAAGTAAACAGTACAAACCTGTATGTGATCTTAAGTGTCTTTTCAGAGTACCAAGCTGACTGGCTCTGTAGTCACAGCTATCACAGGCATAGGGCTTCGCACCTGTCAAAGAATCCAGAATTTTTTAATATAGTGCAAACACAATAGGTAACTTCTGGAATTTGGTGTACCAGTGACATCACCTATTGAATTAATGTTAGTGTTATTCTATCAAGAAGTAAACAGTACAAACCGGTGTGTGATCTTAAGTGTGTTTTCAGATGACAAAGCTGACTGGCTCTGTAGTCACAGCTATCACAGGCATAGGGCTTGTCACCTGTCAATGACACATAAAAATTTGCAATATTATGCAAACACATTGGGAATTCGGTGTACCAGTGACGTCAATTATTGATGTAATGTTAGAGCTATTTCATCAAGGAATAACAAAAAAGACCTGTTTGGGGTTTTAGGCGTTTTTCCAGACAACTCAGCCAACTTGTAGTAGTATTGGTAAAAGGTTCAATATAAGACAAGGCTTTACATGTAGTAAATATGGTAGAAAAGAACACTTAGCTTGGTACTGCCGATCTTAAGAAGGGTCAACGAAATTTAAAAAATGCGACAAAAATTAAAAGTTGATGAACACAGTGTGTGTCTTAATGTAGCAAATATCTTTTGAAACTATGAATGATAGTAGAACAAGTGGCCATTTTACTCCTTACAAAGTGGATTTTATTTCTTATAAAGCAGTAGACCTTGCAAAAATAGTCACTCAGTTCCTTCCTGCCAGTTTTGTGAAATACAAGAGCGAGTTATATGACCTTTAATACTCCGGTGGCTCTGTGGTCATTTTGGTAGTGGAAATTGAATTGAGAAAGGTAGCTGACTGTACACATGATGTCAGTCCCCGTTGACATTGCCAGATACGTAATGACCCAATTATACTTTAATACATAAGTTTTTGAAGTATTCCGATAATCATTTTCTCATATGGTTGTTTAGTTACTAAATACTGACTCTGATTTCAATAAACATTCATTCGAACATACTGAAAACCCTGTATTTTTGTGCTATTTTCTAAGATCATTTCTATTATGATTTCTAGTCTTCTGTAAACACAGAAAAACATTAGGTTATGGGAAGTACAGATCAAGAAGTGGGAAGAAAGAAAAGATGGGTTTGCCAAAATTCCCCAGATCGGGAAATTGGAAGGGAAGCATAATTGGAGTACTTGGAAATAGAAGATCACTGTACTCGTACGAGGTGTCCCTATTGCACTAGACATTCTCAATGGTAAGCTGAAAAGGCCTGTCAGAGACAAAAAAGAGGAAGAATTGGACAAATATTTGAAAATAGAGAGTGATACTTTGATTGTCATAACAGGAAATTTGGCTGAAGAAGTCGTGAAACTGATTATGCGTTTTCACACAGCTGTAGAAGAGGTATGGGAAGAGTTGCATCGACTATTTGACGACGTGAATGAAGATAAGGCGTATGACCTGTGTATGAAGTTTTTTCGTTTCAAAAGAGATACCACGGATGATGTTGCTACACACATGAGCAAGCTCAAGAGTGTTTGGAGCGATCTGAAAACTGAAATTGAGTGTGAAAAACAATGTAAGCTGCCAGAATTGTTTCTCATCTGAAAAATCCTCGATACATTGCCCAACTCGGTTTTTTCCATTCAAGTTGAGCTGGGCGCTCGTGGAAAAAACTCGAAGGACTGTTGAAAACCTCACTGCTCAGCTTTGTGCATTCGAACGTGCGTTGAAGAGTAAAGAAGATTCTGCTGACGAAGACGGTGAAGTGCTCGTGACTCAAGGCTACAGTAAAAAACCGGCGGTAACTTGTAATTATTGTAAGGAACTAGGGCATATAGTACGTTTTTGTAAGAAATGGATAGCAGATGGTAGGCCCACCAAGAAGAATGAGGATGCAAGAGCTAGTTCAGCAACAACCTTGGTCCCCAAAACTAATGAAGTTTTGTCAACTGAATATGATCCAAATTTGTGGTACGTTGACAATGGGGCAACTAATCACATAACATCCAGAAAGGAATTATTCAAATCGTTTGAACCTTCTGCTGACCCTCCTACTGTAACCACAGCTAATGGTCACACAGTCGGAGCAATTGGGATGGGAAATTTAGAACTCGAAGCGATAGTGAATGGTGAGCTTTCCCAAATAAATATGACAGATGTTTGGTTAGTTCCTGACATTAAAAAAAAAAAAAAAACCTTTTTTCCTTCTACTCCCCTCCTACCTTCTACTCAGGACAAAAATATAAACAGGGTTTTTTGTCATCTACTCAAGTTACGTGCAAGTTAGAAGTCGATGGTAGGTGTGTTGTGATGAGGACAAGGGAATGTTGTGGTGGTCTGTACACGTTAGACATGAAGGCTACGGAATGTAACAAGCGGGACGTGGAAATCAACGTACTTTCGCAAGGAAACTTACTTCAGCATTATCATGAGCGATTAGTACACCAGAATAAAAGGCATGTGAGGTCATTTATTGCAAATGAGATAGGAGTTAATGTCACGTTAGACTCTGAGTTATGTGAAGCATGTGTGTATGGAAAGACACATTGTCTCAAGTTTGGTAATAGACCAAGATCAACTAGACTAGGAGAGTTGATTCATTCGGGTGTTGGGGGTCCCTTCGAAAGATCATTGTTTGGTTACAAATATTATGAAGTCTTCAAAGATAATTTCAGTAAATTCAGTGTACCTATTAAAAGAAAAATCAGAAGACCCGCAGAAACTCCAGTTGATGCTGAGGGAAGCGAATGTAGTTGGTCACAACATAAAAGAGTTTTAAGTGACAATGGAGGAGAGTACGACAGTGTTACAGTTAGGTCTATTCTTGAGAAAAATGGAATCAAACAGAGATTTACAATGCCTTACACCCCAGAACAAAATGGATGCAGCGAGAGAGAGAACCGTTCTCTTGTTGCAACAGCTAGGACTATGATACATGCACACATGATTCTTGTGTCAAACTTTCTCCTCGGCTGTGGGATGAGATGATCGTATCAGCTGCATACATTTTGAACAGAACAGGACCCACAACAGTGGATGGAAAATCTCCTTACGAACTGTGGATGGGTAAGAAACCAGGAATCAAGTACCTCAAAATCATAGGGAGTAGATGCTTTGCACATGTTTCCAAGCGGCTTAGAAAGAAGTTCAGTAGAAAAGCAGTTCGAGGATTACTTGTTGGGTATGAAAATGATAAAGGATACCGCATTTGGGATGACAAGTCCCACAAGATATAGCACTCCAGGGATGAGGTTTTTAATGAGAAACCCTAGGAACCTGTAGATGAGGAAGAACAAAAAATGGAAGAAAAGTCCAGTCATGCAGCATGACCCCATGAGCGAATTTTTGAAGAAATCTTCGACATTTCAGTCGCTATTGATAGTGTAGAGAAATTTTAGTTTATGATTTTGATAGACAAACATGGAATCAAATGATTAAAAATAATTAGGGGATACCTACTCATACTTCATTATTATTAAACTAATCTTGTAGATTTAAAGACAAATGTAGGTAAATATTCATAGATTTCGATGTCCAATGTGGTCAGTATTGAAGGCAGTTGAAATCTTAACAGTATCCTATCATAACATCATCAAATGTTGACATAAAATAAAATAACATACCGACGTCATATGAAAGAAACGTATTTCCACAGCCAATCGATGGTGAGGCTTTATATTACGAGAGATATAAAGTCAGTTGCATTCGAATCTAGTATCCCACAGCAAGAAATTCACAGACAAACTGTAGTCTCTGTTTCATGCGAATATTACCGATTTTTACTACTAGCGAACGGCATTATTTCGATTTTTGACTGATTTTTCAACTTTGAAATTTTTGAAAACTTGATGCATATTCTTATAGGAAATTTTACGCTGATTCCGAATATACCACATGTTAGTATGCTGAAAAAATTATTTGGCACAACAAATCGCAAAAAACAGGCTATTTTGAAATTTTTGACTACATTTTTGAAAATTTCAGCCCGAAGATGTAATCCGATCATGCTGGCCAACGAACTTGAACTTTCGTTTTGTGTCCTTAACATTTTAAAATTTGTTTGAAGTTTCTAGCACAATTCTACGGACAGTTATCGTCTGGAATGACACATACATATATACATACATACATATATACATACATACATACATAAAAAAATGCGTTAAACTTCAGAATATGATTCAGAATAGCCTGAAACGGATTTCTGCATAAAAAGTTTTCAAAAATTCACATTCTACAAATTTTGAGGCGAGAGCAATAGCTTAATTTTCTTCAAAAATTGGCTAACAACATGAGTCCTGACATCATCTGACCTAATCTATACGTTTCATTCATATGTAGCATTTTTGTAGGGTTGGATGGAATAACACTTTCACTTCAAATAAGTTTTTGATTTTCTTAACTTTGAGAGTCAAAGTCAAATTTTCCTTGTGAATGAAATAGTTCCCTAAGGAGATGGGGTCATTCAGTCTCGTGCGTATTTACCATAATGACATATGAGGCGCCAAAACACGTGACTGCTTGAGTTACTTCGGCTAGGGCTCCCCCCATATTCCAAGCAGAATTGGAGGTGTTCTTTAATCGCATCTGCATTATTGAATGGAGAGGCACAGACGAGTGTGAGGACCTTAATGCTAATTTCTAACCTATCGCCAGTTCTCAACAAATCAATATTCTATGCCGAGAGTGACACCCAGTTACTTTTGTACGAAGGGGGAGGGGCGATTGAGGGAGGATGAATTCGGCTCAAGGCCCTACAACAGTATGAGGATCTCAGTCGCTGCCCAATGCAAATTGAACAGAGCATTGGCTGACATATTGGGGTCAACTTCACGCGCCCTCTTGGTTTATTATTTCC
Organism: Adelphocoris suturalis; assembly: GCA_030762985.1. Taxonomy (NCBI): domain Eukaryota; kingdom Metazoa; phylum Arthropoda; class Insecta; order Hemiptera; family Miridae; genus Adelphocoris; species Adelphocoris suturalis. The sequence continues at coordinate 4,920,054 of CM061046.1, forward strand.
AATAATAAGCCTATGTGATCGTGTAGCAAAAAAGTTTTATAACCCCCCCTCAAACTTTCTCACTTTACGTTTCAAGGTGCGTAGAATCCAAATTTGAAATGTCCGTCCGCCGTCCGGGCCATAAAAGGCCTAAGAATTTACTTTAAAAACCCGTTCTTTCGCACATAGACTCCATTTTGGGTCTAGTTGGTCCTAACGTTTAACCATCCCGATCGCTTTACTCGCATAGATGCTATGGGCCAAAAACGGGCGAAAAAGTGTCTTTGAGTGCTAGACGTGTTAGACGCACGCCTGGCATGGGGTCACGGTGGGTGGTGAGGGGGTTAGCGGGGGGTGGAGTGAGAGGAGGCGCCGCGGCACCATGAGGTGGGTACGGCGTTCCTTCGAGGCATGAATATATGTTTTTTTCTAGGTCGTATTTGTGTGTTAATACCAATGCTTTTCCTACGCACATTTAATAACATATCCTCTCGACTTTTCGTACGTACCTAGATAATGATATTATTAAGGCAATGATTATTTGAATAGATAGGAGCTCAAATCGAGAAATATAAACATACGTATATAATTATAGAAGTATAGGTTGTGGCAACTCGAAATAGGACACGCCGAGGAGTCTGGACGGGCCTTATGATGTACGCAAGCCAACTAAAACTAAGATCAAACTCAATTGAAAAAATAATAAACCTTTGTGAAATAATTTGCAGCGTTTTTGAATTGTAAGGCTAGATAGTTTACGCTACTATGTAGAGAGTTGTGAATAAGTGTTCGTAGAAATCGTATTTTGTATTATCTTGATGAAAACTAGTCTAAAATCATTAAAAACGTCAATTATTAAGATGACAACACCATTCGTAAATGAATTTTATGCAATATTTTCAACAGAGACACAAACTGTGAGCTGCTTGTCTTTGGAATATCTAACCAACTATTACGATTTACAAACTTATTTAGTCATACTGCTAATGAACTCAATCGGAAATAAGCAACGATTCTGTACAATCTGGTGTTTATAGGATTTTTGCACATTACAGGCCTCATGTTAATTAAAATTAATTGGTTCCAGAATGAAAGGTACGATCAGATTTTCAGTTATCTGATCTTGTTGATGAAGAAAACAATAAATTACTCTCATATTTCTACAAATAATGAGTTGTGTTTTACATGGTGGAGTTTATATTATATTACAATAAGCTTTCCAGTTCTAACTGTTAGGACGTCCCTCTGAAGCTATGTCTTACAGGCAAGGCTTCGTTAATACGAGGGACGCCTATTGAAATTGATCCAGGTTGGTAGGGAACAATCATTTTCATTTTTTTCAAATTTCAAACAAAATTTTTTCAACCATTCATGAATTTCATCATGAAAAGGGGTGAATGGAGGGGGTACAGTAATACATTATGATTTTTTAACTAATATCGTCAGATTTTTGTGATTCTTTTTTGTTCAACTAAGAATTTTTTCTAGTTTTGGAAGGTATATTAGGAGTTTCAGATTTCATTATGGAAGAGGAAGAATGGAGGAGGTAATAGTAATAAATCATGATAATTATTCAAGTCAGATTTTCGAGATAATGTTTTTAGTTCGATTATGAATTCGGTCTAGGTTTCAAAAATATGTCAGGAGCTTCTAATTTCATACTGGAAGTTTTATTATTTGAATTTGCTTTCGGTGGAGAAAGTTAATGGGGGGGTTCGAGAGAAGTCATGATATCTTTGTTTTTTCTCTTATTTGAACCCTCACCAAAATGATATAAAGTCCATTCATAGGGACCTCCGTGTAACGCATGCATTACTTACCAATGATTTCATGTAGTTCTGCGTAGTGGCGATATTGTACTTTTCATACCGTACTTATAATAGTTAGGGCATAAGTTAGTTAGGTATTTTGAAGTGAAAGATCCTTCCATTATTCAAAAGCAATTATCTCAGAACCATTCTTCCAAAGTAACAGAAGAATCGCTCTGCATTTGAGTATTAAGACTATATCTTGTAGATAACACACAGTTTTACAAAAACCATGGGTTCACCTGGATGGGGCAAGAAGTATGATCAGAGGAGCTTAACAATTGAATCAATGAATACCTACTTCATGGCACTTTCTATGTTATTATATTATTTTCTTTATATATACAATTTCATACAATTCTGTCAATACAAAATACAATTTCATAAAATTCTGTCAATTTCACTTAATAATTTCCAATTAAAATTTTACAATACATTTACAATTGCAGAATACAATTTACAAATACTAAAATAAAATACAATTAATTGATTCATAAACAGTACTGTCTTATTGCAATGCTGCCTCATAAATTCGTTATGCAATAAACTTCTTGTTTAAAGGATATCTGTGGAAAAAAACAAAACAAAATTTAGATTAATTTAAAACTTTGTAGCTCATATATACCGATAAGTTAGTAAAAAGATAATTATTATCAATTACAGTAAGTACTGAGCTACTACATCAAGAGGCCTACAACGGACCAAAATAATCTGGAGGAAATAGTGAAAATTTATACTTACTTTTGAAATGAGAGTGTGCAGTCTTCAGTTTTGCGATTTGTGCAGTTAAACGCGGCACACACTTTAACCAATGTGCATTATCAAAGAAACTTCATGAGTAGATGACAATCTTCATGGCACATAAATAAATCATGTTGACCCCAATATGGCCGACTACAGACCGTTCAATTTGCAATGCGACACTAGCGCTACGTGTGAGTCTAGTATATTATTACAATGTATTTGATTCGGCTGTTCCTCATCATGTCTTTTATCATCCTAGAGCATTCCGCACAGCCACATCAGGGATAGATGTACAAGAGTTGGCTCCTATGTTATCATAATCTCACGTTTATTCTATATCTATGGGTGATTTTCTCGAGACTTGCGACACTAGCGCATCCTTACATTGAGGCAAGCGCTGGACAACAACATAAAATAGTCTCACCTAGTTCCGAGTCAATATTTTCATTATTTGTAATATGCAAGGTGATAAATTGTACGCAAATTACCTCAAGTTATTATCAGGTGTTGATCTCAAACGCTACGAATGCAAGATTTAATCTGTGAAGTAGAGATCCATATGAAATGTGTGTTGGGGAGTTGACATACAAGTGTTCTAGATGATCCAGACATCAGCCGCAAAAATAGTGTGGATTACCTATCTAGTTTTAGAACTGTTCTTTGAATCAATTGAAACTAAAAATCTTTAGAGTACTGTGAAAGTGGTCTTGTGAAAGGATGTGTTATGAGAGCTCTGTTAGGCGGGAATAGCAAGTTGTATCACATGTGGAAAGGTAAGTACCTAGAGGTAAGGTATAACTACATACTTTCCGTATATTATTACTTGTTCATGTAGGTACTTCATTGATCAAAACGAAAGTAGGTACCTAATTACTTTTTTTGTCCATAAAATTTGCGTAACTGCAAAACTCGCGCAATAACTGCACTGCCAATGCCGTCTTTATGAAATCATACCTTCAGAGGAATGCATTTCAAGGTTTTTTCCTTGCAGCTGGTTTTTAATTCATGTTGCATATTCCCTGATTCGATATTTGACAAACTTGCTAATCAGCGGTTGTATTCGTCGGCAAAGCAACGACCCACCTACTTTGTTTAGGCACTTTAAACCAACAGCAAATCTGGTAGGACGTACGTAACTACCTAAGTAGTTTCGTTTCTTGGTGTAGCAACAACCTGCCTTGTTTATTTTGACAAACTATCAAATCTCTCCTTTTATTCATTCAATATAACAAGTAAAGCTTCCTCAGTCAAGCATAGTACTACGAACTTATAATAAAACGCTGATGAAGCTACCTGAGCAATGGCTAGGTACCTACACAGCAGTACAGACATCTGAGGAATTTTCAATAATCTTTTCTTTACTATTTTTCAGGTTAATTATTCTCAAAGCCTAAACGAATGAAGTTCTTTAGTTTTCTGACACTAATTAACTACTATAGTTAGTAGGCTCCTAGTCCAAATAAAAACTCGTTCACGTTAGATTGGTATTGTTGACAGCAATCTACAATCAATTATTGCGCCGGCAGGCACGATTATTATAACATTTAGTCGAATTGAAATTTTGTGTTGCTACAATATTATACTTTTTCAAAACAAAACTGTTGAAAAATGGCATTATAACTACGAATTATGTTGACGTGAGACGGCAAACTTCTTGTGAGAAATAGGTTGGTTGAGTAGCGATTCATTGACGTAGGGCGGTATCATGGCCGACTATGGCTGAAACGCGAACCTACTCCAGGCGTGACGTCACGAGAATATGGGCCATAGGTAGCATAGCCATATCATCATAGTTGTTGATGTTAGGTCTTTGTTTGTAACAGAGTTTACATGAGGATTGCATTTGAAGTAGATCATAACATTAATAGCATTGTAATTTAATGAAATTATGAATTAAAATGGGGTGGTCACAACTTCTGTCCCCTCATCTACCCCCCCCCCCCCCCCCCCCACCAGAAGAAAATTTTCATTTCTGTATATTAGAGAAGGTGTATATCCTCATAGTGGGCTATTTCAAGACGAGCGTTAACCTGTTACCTGAAGTGGAGCATGTTGGCTCATCCATAGCAGGGAGCCGAAGGCGTGGATGTGGTGACATTGCTGCAGAAGGAGAGTCAGAAGCGTCTAGCACTTCCTAGATGGTCACTCCTGGATCTGCAAAGATATTTTCATTTAATATCAACAAACGGAAGACAGTCAAGGTGACAGAGTACCTGTTTATCAAGATAATAGGATGACCTGAACGACTGAAGTTTTGTAGGCGCATTTTTGTAGAAAATGAAGCTATTGCAACGGATAGGAAAATTTTTAACCCCCAATTTTTTGAAAAATTTCTTCATTGAAATCCGTTTTGAGGCATTCTGAAACGAATCCTAAAGTTTAACGCTTTTTCATATGTGTTGTCTGTCATTCCAGACGATAACTCTCCTTAGGATTGGGATAAAAATTCCATCCTTGTGCCAAAAAATCAAGCATTTCAAAAGAAAGGATGAGGTCGTTGGGCAACACTTTTTGAGCACAATAAATTGGTCAAATTTTACAAAATTTACTTTAAAAAATCACTGAAAATGGCTAAAAATCGTTGAAGATATTTTTTGGCAGAATATTGCTCAAATAGAGTTTATTACTATAAAATAGAACATTCAAAAATGTATGTACAAGTAGTGTTGCCAGACTCCTCCCGACGGAAAGAGGGACAGGCTATCATAAAAAAGTCCAGTCATGTAGCATGACCCCATGAGCGAATTTTTGAAGAAATCTTCGACATTTCAGTCGCTATTGATCGTGTAGAGAAATTTTACTTTATGATTTTGATAGACAAACATGGAATCAAATTATTAAAAATAATTAGGAGGTACTCATAATTTATTATTATTAAACTAATCTTGTAGATTTAAAGACAAATGTAGGTAAATAGTCATAGATTTCGATGTCCAATGTGGTCAGTATTGAAGGCAGTTAAAATCTAAACAGTATCCTATCATAACATCATCAAATCTGACATAAAATAAAATAACATACCGACGTCATATGGAAGAAACGTATTTCCACAGCCAATCGATGATGATGCTTTATCTTACGAGTGATATAAAGTCAGTTCTCAGTTACATTCGAATGTAGTATCCTACAGCAAGAAATTGACAGACAAATTGTAGTTTCTGTGCATCTATTGACAGCCTAAATTATGGGGAAGTGTCACTTGGCTTTTCCGAGGCAACAAGAAAGAAATTGAAAATATTTAATACTAGCATTAAATCCCAATTATTATTGATTTATCAACGATTCGGTTAGGTAAATTCTTGAACTTTAACTCCTTCATGTTATTTCTTCACTCTACTATTTGATGATTATATCCAATATCGAACATATTGGTTATTGAGTACATACCTATCCCATATTACCGATTTTTACAACTAGCGAACGGCATTGATTCGATTTTTTGACTGATTTTTCAACTACGAAATTTTTGAAAACTTGATACATATTCTTATAGGAGATTTTACGCTGATTCCGAATATACCACATGTTAGTATGCTGAAAAAATTATTTCGCACAACAAATCGCAAAAAACAGGCTATTTTGAAATTTTTGACTACATTTTTGAAAATTTCAACCCGAAGATGTAATCCGATCATGCTGGCCAACGAACTTGAACTTTCGTTTTGTGTCCTTAACATTTTAAAATTTGTTTGAAGTTTCTAGCACAATTCTACGGACAGTTATCGTCTGGAATGACACATACATACATACATACATACATACATACATAATATATACATACATACATATATACATACATACATACATACATAAAAAAATGCGTTAAACTTCAGAATATGATTCAGAATAGCCTGAAACGGATTTCTGCATAATTTTTTTTCAAAAATTCACATTCTACAAATTTTGAGGCGAGAGCAATAGCTTAATTTTCTTCAAAAATTCGCTAAAAGGGGTCTAAGAGGAAGGTACATGTTGTTTCCAAAAGGGGTATTTTCGAGGGTACATATTTTCAGGCATATTACATAATTTCAACCTACACAAGGTGATTTGCCAGGATACTCCAATAAATGAATTGGCTGTCTCTGTCTAATACTCCCATAACAGCCCTTGATTGCCAACGCAGATTTCATGAATGGGCACTATGCCAGTCAGGGACCAGCACTTCGCTTTTCGATCTTTTAGCGAATTTTTGAAGAAAATTAAGCTATTGCTCTGGCCTCAAAATTTGTAGAATGTGAATTTTTGAAAAGAATTTATGCAGAAATCCGTTTCAGGCTATTCTGAATCATATTCTGAAGTTTAACTCATTTTTTTATGTATGTATGTATGTATGTATGTATATATGTATGTATGTATATATGTATGTATGTATGTATGTATATATGTATGTATGTGTCATTCCAGACGATAACTGTCCGTAGAATTGTGCTAGAAACTTCAAACAAATTTTAAAATGTTAAGGACACAAAACGAAAGTTCAAGTTCGTTGGCCACCATGATCGGATTACATCTTCGGGTTGAAATTTTCAAAAACGTAATCAAAAATTTCAAAATAGCCTGTTTTTTGCGATTTGTTGTGCGAAATAATTTTTTCAGCATACTAACATGTGGTATATTCGGAATCAGCGTAAAATTTCCTATAAGAATATGTATCAAGTTTTCAAAAATTTCAAAGTTGAAAAATCAGTCAAAAATCGAAATAATGCCGTTCGCTAGTTGTAAAAATCGGTAATATTTGCATGAAACATTGTCCAAATTCAGATTGAACTACTCTTATGGAAGTATCCCTGTATAACCAATCCTGGAACCATGCTGTTTAAAACGTAGGTAGTAGGTGCTTGTTAAAAAAAAAAAAAAAAAAAAGTAATCACAACTGATGAGTTTACTCTGTGAAATATTCCGTCCTCCGATTCTCTCGGTCGCTCTCTTTAATGTTTTACGCTCAACTGTTTTAGGACTTGATGTAGCTTTAATACTGACTGTGGCTTAGGAAATATCAGCCATGAAATTATGAAGAAGTTCTATTTATGTACGTACTAGCACGCAGACCCAAGGCCTCGCTCCGCTTGGCCGTCAGTAACATTAATCTCAAGGCCTCCCTCCATCGAAATCTATGAATATTTACCTACATTTGTCTTTAAATCTACAAGATTAGTTTAATAATAATTAAGTATGAGTACCTCCTATTTATTTTTAATAATTTGATTCCATGTTTGTCTATCAAAATCATAAACTAAAATTTCTCTACACGATCAATAGCGACTGAAATGTAGAAGATTTCTTCAAAAATTCGCTCATGGGGTCATGCTGCATGACTGGACTTTTTTCTCGTTTCCTATTCTTATTTGCACTCAGAAGAAGAAATCAGGTGGTAATAGGTTGATAGAGCTGTACTGGGAGCAAACGATGAATATCTAACTGTGAATACCTCATTCTTAAAATTTAATTTCTAACTACTGTTTGAAATCTGAAAAAACGGACGGTAGACCTATGGTTCTACAGTCAGATCATTTAATAACGATTAACGTTTGTTTCGCCAAAATTTCCGTCAATCGAAACTTCGCAGCTCATTAATGCATCAAAAGTTGAAATACGTTCTTGTTTCACCTCCCGTCAATGTTATTATGGACCGAATGAAATGTAGGACTTTATTTATATCGTTTTGTGACGCTAGCAACCAACATAGTAACATGATATAATTTCGATGGTGCAATTTCGATCGTGATGTGACGCTCATGACGTGACGAAAACAAATGGAAACGTGGTGTTAATCATTATTAAATGATAATATCCCCTGCATTCATTCCGTCACTTCAGTGTGTGGATTTTTTCTTTCCTTATAGTATTTTTTTTTCTAATTAGTTTTATCGAGTTTTATTTAGTTGAAAGTATGGATGAGAGAGCGATTGAGGCGGTATTGTAGGAGTCAGAGGACTAAAAGTTTGCAACCGTAATCGATGGAGATGGCAATGGCAATAAACTCATTAATGTAGTAAATAAACATTTTGTATTTAATTGTGTAATTTTGTATTTAAATACTATGTATTTAATTGTGAAAGGGGGATTCTATGTATTTAATAACTGAAAATGAAAGGGGTGGTTCAATGTTGAACGAAAACGCTGAAACACTAGCTGAGCAGCTGTAGTGGTCAAGTCCAGCAGATTGTGGAGTAGCGGAGAAATCGGTTTGCAGGTCAGAGACCAGCTATGAGCGTTCGGAACACCCTCTTTGCAGAATTTCTATCTTCTTCTTTCTTTCTGTGGCCGCTAAAGTCCTCTAGAGAACCTGGGCCTCCTCAACAATCCTCCGCCATGCATCCCTGTCCAGTGCCCCAGTCCGCAGATCTAATATCGGCCTCGACGTCATTGACCCATCTTGCGCAGCCTGCCTCAACTTCTGCTGCCGCCTGGCCTCCCATAGAGCATCTTCCGAGGAACGCGGGTCGAATCCATTCGTTCCACATGCCCGATCCAGCGCAGTCGGCCCTTTTAGATGAAAGTCACAATATCAGGCTCATTGTACAGCTCCCGAAGCTCCTCGTTTGTCCAAATCCTCCAGCGCATATCGTTAGGGTCAAAGATCGGCCCAAATATGCGCCTCAGGACCTTCCGTTCCCAAATCCGGAGCCTTTGTTCCCATTCCTGTGTGAGGACCCACGACTCGGAGCCATATGCTACCACCGGCCGAATCGTGGTTTTGTACAACCACAGCTTTGCTTTTCTTGGGATAGCATTGAACCTGAGCACCTTGCTGAGCGACCAGAAGCATCGGTTTCCTGCTTCCATCCGGCCTTTTATTTCTGCAGGGATGTCATTATCCTCCGTCACCATGGACCCAAGGTACTTGAACTGCGAGTGCACTGGGAAGTTGTAGCCGACCATTTCAATGGACTCAGGGCGTCGGGCTGGCTGAGCTCTTGATGTTTTCATGTAAACAGTCTTCTGCTCGTTGACCCTGAGCCCTCTTTCTCTTGCTGCTCCCTAGAACTCCTGGAAAGCTCCAGATAGAGCAGCAATTGACCTGGCCACTATTTCGACATCGTCAGCATATGCTAGGTGCTGCGTCACACGATGGTATATCGTGCCTCCTGGGTTTGTGCGTTTGGCACGTATCGCTCCTTCAAGACAGAGGTTAAATAAGCCTGGTGCTTCCAGATCCCCCTGTCTCAATCCATTGCGAACCTCGAAGGTATCCGTGGTTTCTCCCTGTACCTTCACTGCGCACCTTGTCCCCTCCAGCGTCATACGGACCAGCCTCACCAAATTCCTGGGAACTCCAAAGTCTAGAAGATCCTTTAGCAAGGCAGTTCGACTCACACTGTCATACGCCTGCTTTGCATCCACGAAAAGATGATGCAGTGTTACATCGTGCTTGTATGCTTTTTCCAATATTTGTCTCAACGAAATGATGTGATCTGTCGTAGATCTCCCAGCTCGGAAACCGCACTGATACTCCCCAATTACATGGTCAGCCTATTTCTGCAGGCAGCGACTTATAGCTATAGACAGCACCTTGTATGCGACACAAAGAAGGGCAATGCCTCTGTAGTTCTCAGATGCGAGCTTATCACCCTTCTTATATATGGGACATATAACAGCCACACTCCATTCAGAGGGCATTCGTTCGTCCATCCAGATGTCATAGACCAAACGGGCCAACTCTCTGGTCACCTCTTCTCCGCCCCATTTCAGCAGCCCCACTGCTATCCTATCCACTCCTGGCGCCTTATTATTTTTGAGGCTATTGATGATTTCCATCAAGTCTTCCACGTCTGGGGGGACCCCCTCTTCATCGCCATCGTCGTTCCTCCCCTCACCGAGCAGAGTGCTGAAACATATCATTTAGCATCCTGCGGAAATCGTAATGTCCGGTGAGGATCCCAATCATGGTTCTAATAGAATTTCTAATTTTGCTTAGAAACCAGTGTGCTCGTTTAGGATCGGAAGACGTAACGAGCATTCTGGTTTGTCTATATCTAGCAATTTCCCTGCTCCAGAGAATGTTGAGGTCTTGTGTGACCCAGTTTTTAATTTTAGCGAATTTTTGAAAAAAATTAAGCTATTGCTCTCGCCTCAAAATTCGTAGAATGTGAATTTTTGAAAAAATTTTATGCAGAAATCCGTTTTAGGCTATTCTGAATCATATTCTGAAGTTTAACACATTTTTTTATGTATGTATGTATGTATGTATGTATGTATGTATGTATGTATATATGTATGTATGTATATATGTATGTATGTGTCATTCCAGACGATAACTGTCCGTAGAATTGTGCTAGAAACTTCAAACAAATTTTAAAATGTTAAGGACACAAAACGAAAGTTCAAGTTCGTTGGCAAGCATGATCGGATTACATCTTCGGGTTGAAATTTTCAAAAATGTAGTCAACAATTTCAAAATATCCTGTTTTTTGCGTTTGTTGTGCGAAATAATTTTTTCAGCATACTAACATGTGGTATATTCGGAATCAGCGTAAAATTTCCTATAAGAATATGTATCAAGTTTTCAAAGATTTCTAAGTTGAAAAATCAGTCAAAAATCGAAATAATGCCTTTGGCTAGTTGTAAAAATCGGTAATATTTGCATGAAACATTGTCCAGATTCAGAATGAACTATTCTTACGGAAGTATCCCTGTATAACAATCCTAGAACCATGCTGTTTAAAACGTAGGTAGTAGGTGCTTGTTTAAAAAAAAAAAAATGTAATCACAACTGATGAGTTTACTCTCCTAATTATTTTTAATAATTTGATTCCATGTTTGTCTATCAAAATCATAAACTAAAATTTCTCTACACGATCAATAGCGACTGAAATGTCGAAGATTTCTTCAAAAATTCGCTCATGGGGTCATGCTGCATGACTGGACTTTTAGCTTAACAGGCATTTTTGGAAATGCAGATGGCAGGAGATGGTCCGAGAAACTGTTGTCCTGAGCCAGCTCGCGCTAAGCCGTCCGCATTAACATTGCCTTCGTAGTTCTCATGACCAGGAATCCATTTTATGGATATTCTATTGTTGTTAAGAAACAAATTGTTAATGTGTTTCTTTGTTTCCCAGACCAGTTTTGAGGTCGTGAGGGGGTTCAGGAGTGCTTTGATGCTGGCCTATCGGTAAAAATGTGAATGTTTTTGTTAGAAGTGTTGTGGTTATGTAAGGTGACCAGGCACTTATTGATAGCATATATTTCTGATTGAAATACAGTTGCATATTTATCGAGGCTGTAAGAATGTGTCACTTGAAGGCTGGGAATGAATACACCAGCACCAGAGGAAGGTTCAGATCCCCTGTCTATCTTAGAACCATCGGTGTAGCAATGTATGGTGTCTATAGTGTCAACAGGGGTTTCTTGATTGTTCCACTCACTTCTGTATTTTATTTCAAAGGTGGATTTCAAGTTCCAGAAAAATCTCCTCTTCATTTCATCGGAGGGCATGAGGGTTTCTGGAGCATAAGCATTAGTAGCTTGTTTGATGTAGGTGTGTCCTACTTGTGTGTAGTGAGAGAGATGACTTGTGTCATGCACCCATTCTCCCAAAATATTCAACCTAACCACGGCTTGCATGGAAAAGACCATGGCGAGAGTATCCAGTGGTGCTAGTCCAAGGATAATTTGGATGCTCCTAGTTGGAGTAGTACGGGAAGCTCCGCTAATAAGCATACAGGCTAATCTTTCGATTTTGCCCAGGATTTTGCTGTTTTTAATGCCCGGCCACCATACCACCACTCCAAATAGGAGTCTAGGTAGAATGATGGCTTGGTAAATCCAATGGGCTATTCTGGGGGAAAGTCCCCACTTTTTTCCAATCGCTCTCCGAGACTTGATTCAATACTACTACATACCAAGTGATAACGTTCGAATATGGTGATGGGCGTTTTATTACACTACGGTACTATTGCAACCATCTAACAACGAAGATGGTTGTACCGTGCAACCGTTGTGTGAAGTTAGCAGTTGCGAAACATGAATTGTCCAAAACACAACTTACAATTATAACTTTGTTTACAAGCCTGGGATCTGTTAGAATGGGGATAAGACCCTTCCCCCTCACCCAACGCTGTTGCTGGTGGACCCCCACGTCGAAAGGAGTGCGGTCAAGTACGTACCTTTTCATTTGCTATTACCATGTGTATCAAATTGATGACTAGGGAACATTTTTAATATTTTTTTTTTCCTCCATCCTCTTCCTTTCGTTCTCCTCTTTCAAAATACGTCTAAGTTTCTGTTACTGAAGTTATTTAATGAGTTGAAAATCGATCACGAACAATGATTTTCAATTACCATGTCTGAAATTGAGCTATTACCATGGGTTAGTTAAAATCCACGGTAATTGCATTAGCTACATGGTAATAAAATTCCACTGCATTTTCAAAGTTCCCAGCAATATTTATACCTTTCACTGTTTTTATCCACACCATCAAGTGCATATGCCAGAGGAGAAAATGTAAAACCAAAAATTTTGCATGACTAACAACAAGGGGAAGCATTTTAATACTAATTCACCATCAGATGGTGAAAAAAAAGTGATGCAGAACGCGAGAGAAGAGAGAGGCGAAGCAATGACCCGTAACTGAGGGAGGAAGATTAGCTGAAAGAACATTTAAGGTACCTGCAACGGAAAAAGGATGGTAGAATAAAGGTTTTATGTGACTTGAATGAAGAGGGCCAAAAGGAAGAAACTGAGGAAAAATGATTCGGCAACAATGAAACTGATAGGGGACCATCTACAACCTGACCCGCACCATGCACTGCCTGACAATTTCATCAAAATTAGATGATGAAAACTGTGGAAATTAGGGTCGTTACAAGGATTTCGCATTGGCGCATGCGCAGTAGCTATTAATGATACCATAATGTTGAAATTGATATGGGATGATCAAATCGTTGTCCCCAAACTATGATCCAAATTTGAGCGAGATCGGACGCCTAGGGCGTGAGAAAATGATGCTTGGTAGAATTTACGTTTGCGCCTGCGCAGAGAAGTATTGAGTCAGGAACAATGAAACTAATAGGGGACCGTCTATACCCTAGCCCACACATCCCCTGAAAATTTCATCCAAATCCGATGAAAACTGTGGAAAATTAGATTGTTACAAATATTTCACATTGGCGCATGCGCAATAGCTATTAACCCAACGTCGACCACGTGGGGTCCAGGTGGGCCCCATGTGCACCTTTCCCCCCCTCCCCTATAGCCACTTTGCCCCTCACTGCCTGCTCCTCGAGTAGCTTCCTACTCAGTACTGCTCTAGAGGTTGGCGAGGTAGCAATGGTCGTCCAGGAGAGTGTACCTTTTGAATTCATTTCTGTTTGATGAAAATCGTTGTTGGGGTCTGAGTAGACCCCACGTGGACTTCCGTGAAAAAAAAAAAAAAAAAAAAAAAAAAAAAAAAAAAAAATTCGGCATATTTACACACATGTTTTGTCTTAATTTTCAATTGTTTGAGCATACATACGTAGGAGTTACTTAGTTTTCCTGTTTGCACCATGGAAAAAACTGGGAACGTGAATCAGTCGCTTTTGTCCATACTACTCGTAGTACATTTAGCCATACACTTACATACAGCCATTAAGGTTCTCTAACACCGATTTTTGTTAGTCTGATTTGCCTAAGTCTGATTTTAGTGTGTAAATTCAAGTCTGACTTTAGTATCATAATTATGTAGTGTTAGTGGTTTTTTGTTCCTCTGAAAAGGCAATTTTCGAAAAAGTTCTGTGTTGGCTGAAGTTCCTTATTTTATTGAAAAACAATGGGCCTACTTATATGCCCATTGAAATGGAGTTTATATGCCTAAAAAGTTGACTAAAGTTTATATTTCGTTCTGATATAAATAAAAGACTTGAACGTTTTGCTTTTTATTCCTTTCTCCTGCGTTTTTGGTTTTCTAAGATGAGGAAATTCTTTGGCCCATGTTTTTTCAGAGCTACAAGCTGCAACTTTGCTACCTTAGAAACGATATTAGGAGGGTATCCTCGTAGACACCTCAAAATTAATTGCATGATGTTTTGACGCTAGTCCCATGCACAGCCAGAAATGTGAGTGGGGTCCTGGTGGACCCCACGTGGGCGACTGTTATTCTAGCTCCCACGTGGTCGACGCAGGGTTAATGATGCAATCATGTTGAAATTGATATGGAATGATCAAATCATTATCCCTTAACTATCATCCAAATTTGAGCGAGATCAAACGACTAGGGCGTGAGAAAATGGTGCTTGGTAGAATTTACATTTGCGCATGCGCGAAGTGAAGTATTGAGTCAAGAATGATAAAACTGATAGGGGGACCATCTACACCCTGTCTACGCCCACACATTCCCTTAAAATTTCATACGAAATTGGATGAAAAATGTGGAAAATAAACTTGTTACAAGGATTTGCGGACACGAGACGGACACGGAACCAAAGTTGTTCAGAATGGTCTTGAAAGTAAAATGCAAGTGGAAATTTTAGTTTTCGAGACCAACAGTTTTTTTTTTCCTGCAAGTGAAACAATGCTTCAGCTACCTATAGGTAGACTCGGAATTTTTCATTTTTTTCGAATTTTGCATTCAAGCTTTTTCAAGTCACGTTGGTTCTTCAAGTACCAACCTTTTTGGTTTATTATTTTCAATAATAAGCCTATGTGATCGTGCAGCAAAAAATTTGTATAACAACCCCTCAAACTTTGTCACTTTACGTTTCAAGGTGCGTAGAATCCAAATTTGAAATGTCCGTCCGCCGTTCGCCATCTGGGCCATAAAAGGCCTAAGAATTGACTTAAAAAACCCGTTCTTTCGCACATAGACTCCATTTGGGGTCTAGTTGGTCCTAACGTTTAACCATCTCGATCGCTTTACTCGCATAGATGCTATGGGCCAAAAACGGGCGAAAAAGTGTCTTTTTCGTGGGTTTGAGTGTTAGACCCTGGTGGGTCGGAGAGGGTGGGCAGGAGAGAGAGTGAGAGGGAGGGCGAGGCGGAGGGAGTGAGAGGGAAGGGAGTGGAGGGGAGAGGGAAGGGATAAAGCGTAAAATTATGGGGTCCTGGAGCTGTAATGCAGTGAACAAGTGTACCAAATATTGGAAGCGCGAAGCCCCGAGTTTCGATAGTAAATATACTATAAGTGAGGCTAAATAACTATGGTCAGTTTTCTACGTAGAAGGTCTGTACGAGACAGAAATAATAAACCTTTGTGTAATAATTTGCAGCGTTTTTTTACTAGGTACTGAATGTTAAGAGTATTAGTTTACTTAGTTTACTTACTAATTCTTCTTCATTTTATATATTTATATGTATAATAGTTTATTGCTTTTATTTAGTGTTATTTGAAGATGTTTTCAAATAATGATCAAATTAATGAGAATTGTCTTTCGAAATCCCCTTGTTGTTTGCCTTTCAATGCTTTATTCTACGAGTATAATTTTGGTTCTACTCTCAGGTTTCCCAGTCAAGATTTTTGCTTCAGAGTCTCCCTGGGTGATGTCATTAATGTACCTACTTCTTTTAAATCTAGTACATAATTACACAATTTAAGCATAGCTAGACTGATAATTTAGTTTCGGTGTTGGGGACCTGTCCAACGAAGATGGACCATACCTTATTTCTAGTTAGATTTAATTTAAAGGAGATTTTTCCGTAGTCACCATCTTTCTCCATTGACACAAAATGTCGTTAAATTTGTTGAATTTATAATTTCAATTGCAGCCTTGATAAAAGCACGTTAATACCTACTTACTTTGTTAAACTTGCCTACCTTATTTACATAGTTAGCTATTAAACAGCACGTACCTAGGTACCGTTCAACATTGTAAAAATAGTTTTTGTTGACTAGGTAAGCTTATTCATTCGAAAAAGTTATTTATATAGGTACCTACCTATATACCTTCCAATATATACTGAGCTTACCATCTCATTAACACTTTGCAACATTTGTCTGATTTGCCTGGTATAGTGCAACGCCACTTGGGCGCTCTTCAGTTAATTACTTTTTTAATTTTGTTGGTTTGTTGTTTTGCTAATATGATCCCCTATGTGATCCCACGCCAAAAGACTAAGGTTACAAATAAAAACTAAAAGACTAATTAGGTGTAATTGACTATTTTACGAATGTTACCTACATATACTGTACGATCTTGTGTTCAAGTTTGGATCGGTTTTATATTTTTTAAGTGAGAGTTTAAATTAAAAATTGTTGGATTAAAACCGTTTTCACGCTATTACCTACCTCCAAGTATAATTACCTGTTGTTGAAAACACTGATGAAATTACCATGGCAACTACAGCTATTACCGTGGACACCGAATTTGAAATTTTCAAAAACTAGGCTTAAATTTGAGAGCTGATCTGGGTAATATGTATTTTTGCAATCAGTGATGCCTCAAAACGGATTTCCACGAAGAAAAGGTTGGGAGCCATCGCAATATCTTCATAATCTGCGGAAATACGCTAATATGTTACCCACTAAAATACATAGGTACCTACTCTAGAAAAATCACAGAGGAACAGGGACAGTTGAAGGAAATTTACTGTAATGCAGATAAAAAATGAAACTTACTTACCTACCAAGTTGTAAGCCCAATAAGGAATAACGTGTATCACCAAACTAAAGTCTACACTATCTATTCCTATCAGGATTTAGAAATTCGACGATAGATGACGAATATTATGATGAAAGTTTTAAAAATGCAAATCTATTCCAGACAAACAGCGTTTAAGTGAACAACGTGAATATCCGAACCATGATCCGAATAGATAAAAGGTGGGAGAGTGTGGAGCACGTGGACACTGATAAGTGATAAGCTTATAGTATCCACAAGGCAGGCTCTCAACTTTCAGATCCATAGAGTAGCATGGACCTAGAATCCTCGAGTATAAAAACAGAATGAAGGATATTGGTCTGTGTTAGCGAATTCAATTACCGTTGGTAGCGCTGCAATCGCCCCCGAAATGGCAGCCACAAGCGGGATAGATTTGAAACATTTGAAAAGAAAACTGATATTTCATCACATTTATTTTCATTATTAATCCAAAGTGAAGTCGTTTGTGTCGGTCACGCCTGTGTTCAAGACAGAAAAATACAAAATCATGTGGGAGAAGGTTGTCGATAACAGAAGTGTGTTGCATTCTAGCTTCTCCAATTAATTGTTCTAGGTACCTACCAACAATGTGCTACTTCTTGTTATTGTGATTTTCTGTAGAATGAGGAAATTAGATTTGATTGTAAATGGGTGTATACGCTTGTAGGTACCTACAATCAATGTTATCATTAATTAATTCTTCACTTTCAGAGGCACCTACCTACTACAAAATCTCGACCCCCTATGTTGAACTGCACGCTCAGGACGGATTGAAGGGGGGTCCCCCCCCCCCCCCTCCGAGAGGCAGAAGAAAAATATTCTTGCGAAGGAATGTCAGAATAGAATCATACCGTCGCGCTTGTAGGTTGACAAAAATACGAGTATAGATGAAGGAACTTTATGCTGTGGGGAAACTGGTACGATAGGTACCGGTTTTACTAATCTGTTACGGCCAATTTACTACTATGAGATTTCCGGAAGTGCATGAGGGAAAAATCATCAAAGCAGGTTGGATACGCTGTTGTTGAGTCCCTGTCGTGCTGGTGTCCATCGTCGCCCTTTTGTGAGTAGAAGAGATGTAGAAACCAAACTTCTTGTTAAATGCAAACTAAATTTTTTTCTTTTTTTTTCAAGTATTTGAGTTTAGCATGGAAGATTACATCTTTCTTCTTTAAAAACTTAAGGCAGCCTGTAAGGAATACAATTTTAATTAATAGGGAAAAGTTTGTGTTCATCAGTTTATTCAACAAATTATGGTACTAACCTACTGCATTTGTCTCTTGTTTACCACTTTTGGTAATGGTAAAAATATTAAATCAATAGCCATAATACATAACCAACCGACCTACTGTTTCGAATCCTGTTTTCTTAACTGATTGCAACCAGTGTTTTTCGATTGAAGTGAATTATTCACTGTTTCACATTTACCAGTTATACAAAAAAATTTTAACAAGGTAATATTTTATTTGTATTTTCATCTTTAACTTCCAGTCCAGAGGGACGTCGATTAGACCGCGCTTCAAACTTTAGAAGAGAGGGAAGGGTTCAATGGGGTGGGTTACCCCCTCAAGGTCCTCAGTATCCTCGGCGATCGTGACAATTAACGGTGTGTGAGTGTCATTGATCTTTTCATTCCACCCTTTCCCACTACAATAGTCATAGTTCACGATTTTGCGGTCATTCAGACCGCTTCCTCCTTCCCCAGACCAGTGTCATTTTTACTGCTCCCTCCTACAGCCTTGGATTTTCACAATGGCAGAGATAAAATGAGGAGCTTACTTTCAAAAGGGGTCATATCCACTTCCGGAAAAATTGCAGGAAGTAAAAAAAAAACGCCCAAGGAGTTATTGATTGGAATTTAAATTTAGTTTTTAATCTAGTGTAGCTTAGTGAGGCACTAGAAATTATATCCCAAGACATGAGCAGCCAATCTCGAAAACCAAAGGAGTTACAGCTAATTATCTTTAGGATATGACCCCTTTTGATCAAAATTTCGGATATGTTCCATTTTGATAAAAACACATCCAGTTCTCAATAAAAAATCTCAAAAATCTAGTGCACATAATTCATATTTTTTTAGTTATGATAAAAACACATGGACTATGTTTCCAAATTATATAATGTAGGTAATAATAAGGTGAGGTATTATCAACCAATTTTCAGTTTGGAACGAACAAAGAAGCCAATATAGAAAAAAATCTCAAAAAAATCTTTAAAATCTGTCAACATTTCAAACATGAAAATCAGTTTCCTCTTCGTAAAGACAATCACATTCTTCTACTTCGCCACTGTCTTGTGTGGGTGCTACTTCATGGGTACCCAAAAGAACGCCAACAATACCTTCCATTCTTGGCAACTTCTTGTTTGTGAGCGGTACCTACCTAAGTATATATATATATTTTTTTTTTTTTTTTTTTTTTTTTTAAAGCCACTGAGGCCGTAATGGCCTATTGTAGCTGGAGAAGGAGGCCGTACCTCCTCCCCATCCCAGACACTAGGTCTGCCCGATATCGACAGCCCGGCCAAACCAAGCACTATCTGCCTGGTTCCGGCACTCCTACCAGCCCTCAGGCACTGTCTGGGCCCGAGTGCTCCACCCTCGGTAAGTTACTGAGTCGCAGCCCCAGTCTGGCTTGGCGCCATATCGCCAATGCCAGCCACAGCTGGGAAGTCAATCCTTCCCCACCACGTTTTGGCAAAAGCGAGGAGAGTCTTAATCTCCCCCATCTTAATGTCTTGGGGATCGATGGAGGTTCTGCCCCAATTCAAGAAGCGATTTCTTGCCAACATAGGGCAATGGCAGACCACATGACTCGCCGTCTCGTCTTCTGCCCCACAGAAGCGGCAGAGAGTGGAGTCTGATTTGCCCATTTTATGGAGATGGTATCTAAGTGGGCAGTGCCCAGTTAAGAGCCCCACAACCATACGTATCTCCCTTCTCCCCAGGCTGAGCAGCTCCTTAGCTCTCTTCCTAGAGAAGTGAATAAATTGTTTCGCCTGCCTCAGGCCCTTGACCTGAAGCCAGTGGGCAGTCCTCTTCTTACTCTCCCATTTGGTGAGCTCTCTGAGGAGAAAACTCTCCGTAGTGGCCAGAAAAGGTTCTGGGCCTACAGGGAGAGAAGCCGCTCCCTTCCTAGCAAGAGCGTCAGCTTGTTCATTCCCCTCCACCCCCTGGTGCCCTGGGCACCACAGCAAGGTAACCTCATTGTTCCTGGCAAGGGTCTTGAGGTTAGTCAAGCATTCCCACACCAGCTTCGACGAAATAGTGAAAGAAGCTAGTGCCTTCAAGGCTGCTTGACTATCTGATAAAATGTAGATTTTTGCTCCATTCACTTGACGACTCACCAGTCTGTCAGCGCAGGAGCTTATGGCATATATTTCTGCCTGGAAAATGGTGGCGACTGTTCCCAGAGATTCTGAAATCTCCGTTCGTGGGCCGAAGATACCCGATCCAGCCCCACCATTCATGACCGAGCCATCTGTATAGAACACTATAGCCCCACGTTCGAATTGGGGCCTCCCTTCTGACCAAATTGATCTATCATGAATGTAGACCTTGAAGGGGAGATCAAAGTTCCGTGTCTCCGCCATGTAATCGGAAACACTGAGCGCTGACTCATCCACTGCAACCTCCTTCAAGATGGCATGGTGAGTACGCCCAGATTCCCGTTTTAAAAAGCCATTCCTCCACAGCCTCACTCCCTGCAGGAAGGCAACCCTCCTCACATGGATGTGCAGGGGAGGAAGGTCCAGAAGGACCTCCAGTGCAGCTGTAGGACTCGTGTGCATGGAGCCTGTAACCCCAATGCACGCCATCCTTTGCAGCCTTGCTAGCTGACTCACAGCCGTTGCCTGGCTGACCTTTGTCCACCAGACAAGGGCCCCGTAGGTCAGCATCGGTCTGACCACTGTGGTATATAACCACATGGTCATCTTTGGGCTCAAGCCCCATGTCTTCCCTAACATGCGTCGGCCCGACGCCATAACAAAGATGGCCCTGTCCACGGCCCTCTTAATGTGAGGCGTCCAGGTTAACTTCTGATCAAAGGTGACTCCCAGGTATCTGGCCCTGGTGCAGAAGGGAAGTTGCCTGCCTCCCAGACAGACCACCTGCATGTCAACCTTTCGTCTTCTGGTGAACGGAAGAAGGGTCACTTTATCAGGGTTCACATATAGCCCCTCCTCCGTGCACCATTGCTGTACGACATCCAACGCCATCTGCATACGTTCGCGGACTGTCTCCTCGAACTTGCCCCTGACAATGACCACAATGTCGTCAGCATATCCTACCACCTCAAAGCCCTTGTCTTTGAGTTTTTGTAGGAGGCTATCTACCACGAGTAGCCATAACAGAGGGGAGAGCACGCCGCCCTGCGGACATCCCCTACTTGGAATGGCGCTGACGATTGCTTCCCCCAGCTCCGAGGATACAACCCTGCCCTTCAGCATGGTGTGTATCCATTTGGTGATCTGCGGATCGACATCTCGATCCTCTGCTGCCTTAATGATGGAGTCATATGACGTATTGTCAAATGCTCCACCTATATCCATAAAGCAGCAGAGAGCTACTTCTTTGGCCTCCAAACTCCTGTCAATCAACACTGTTAATTCATTCAGAGCAGTCTCAGTGGATTTCCCCCTCTGATACGCGTGTTGTGCAGCCTGGAGTGGTATCTGGGTTAATTGCTCTTCCCTGATCACAAGGTTCACAATCTTCTCCATGGTTTTCAATAGGAAGGACATGAGACTGATGGGGCGGTAGTCTTTTGCATGGCCCTGTCGGCCTGCTTTCGGAATAAAGACCACCCTGACCTTCCTCCACATCCTAGGAATGTGGTTCAGTGTATAACTGGCCCTAAAAATCTTAACCAGTACCGGCACGAGAGCCCCCCCTCCATGCTGTAGCATGGCTGGGATGATCCCATCCGGGCCCGGAGATTTATAGGGCTTAAATGTGCCAAGTGCCCATTTAACTCTATGGGGTGTAAATATCCTGCCAGAAGCTGCATACAAGGCTTTCCTTTCACGGCAGAAGTCATCAGTATGCTGATGTGGAAAGCTTTCACTGTGTATGCGTGCAGACCCAGGAAAGTGCACCCGTAGGAGCTCCTCCAGGGTCTCTTCCGAGCTTCCGGTATACCCCCCATCTGCCTTTTGTATGGTGCCCCAGCTCAGCTGGTCTGTCCTTGGCAAGGATCCTCTGCACTTTGGACAGCACGGACAACTCCGTAATGTCCTGACAGAAGTTCCTCCAGGACAGTTTCCCGGCCTTTCTAAGGGCACAGCTGTAGGAGTTGGCCATAGCTTTATAGGCCTGCCATCTCCCATCCCGTTTTGCCCTGTTGAAAAGCCTTCTCGCTTCTCTGCGAAGGAAACCCAGGTCCCTGTTCCACCATGGAACAGACCTGTTCGTTTTGACAGTCTTGACTGGGCAGCTTAGCTCGTAGCTTCGCTGAATGGCTGCCCAAACGAGTTCATTAACTCGGTCAAGATCTCTTGTTGTCTGGATGTTAGTGTCCAGGTCCTCCAGCTCATCAGCTAGAAGAGTGTTGAACAGAGTCCAGTTAGTGTTCTTGGGACTCCGATATGTCTCAGTGAAGCAGGTCGGATGCTCCAGCCGGAAACCAATAATCCGATGGTCCGACAATGAAGCCTCTTCCGACACATGCCACCTGTGACCCTATTTGCATAGAAACTACTCGCCACAGTGATATCCAAAATCTCACTCCTTGCCCGAGTAACAAAAGTAGGCTCATTGCCCCTATTCAAAACCGCGAGATTTTCAGCGGTCAGAAACTGGACAATGGACTCACCTCTTTTGTTGATGTCGTTGCATCCCCACAGCAGATGATGACCATTGGCGTCACATCCAATGATGAGATGCAGCCGTTGTCTCTGGCAGTGTGACACTAGCTGCCGCACCATCACCGGAGGGGGCTCGTCCTCATCCCCTGGAAAGTAGGCTGAGGCGACAACACATCTTCCTCCGTTGCTGTCCTCAAGCAGTATAGTTGTGAGGTCTCTGGAACAGAACTCAGGCATGGCCAAAAACTTGACTAGGCTGTTTACTAGGATGGCCGATCTTGGCCTATCCTTGCCACGGTGGAAAAATTACCTTTCTGTTCTGTGCAGATAGTCCCATCACCTTGCCCTCAGTGGCCCACGGCTCCTGGATAAGGGCAATGTGGTGGTCTTCCGATGTGAACTTGTGGCTCAGGACCGCCGACGCGTCCCTTGCCCTGTGCAAGTTCACTTGAAGAAATTTTAGATGTGTATTATTCATTTTTTTTTCTGTGGTCCATTTTGTTCCCACAAGAAGCTAGGGAAATGAACAGTCCACCCCGCGCAGAGCCCCGCATGCACAGGTAAGCCTAATTACACCCAGGGGGTCGGCCAGTACCCTGGGGCAGCCGTTTGAGGTGCACATTACCCTCTGCACCATGCAGACCATAGGCACGGCGTGGAGACCTTTGTCTTGAGGGTTGGTGTCTGTACTTAGTTGCCAATGCAATAGCTCACATTGCCCAGTATACTCCTAGGAGATACTATCGTGCAATAGGCAGTGTGAGCCGTGGCTTAAGCCCTCCCACCACGACAAGGTAACAGACATCGGGAGGGTACCTAAGTATATAGTTTCTTCGCACCCGTCAACTGAACATATTGCTCCCCCAACTTTTTCGGTGGAAAATATAGGTAATATTGAAAGAAGAATAAAATAGAAGAGGCTCGGCTCACAAGAATTTCTGTGAAGTAGCTAGTAATGAAGTAGGTACCTAACGTTCGGGGGCGTAACGAGTTCCACCAATTTCCGATTGAGACTGTAGGAACTTAATGAGCCTTTCTAGTTTGGGAAAACTCTGGGAAGCAAAGAGTTTTACGAATTTCCGAACTGAGCCTTACACAGAAGAGAACAGAAGTATTGAAATCCAGGAATAGTTTCAAAATACCTCGAAACAGATTTTCACGAATTTAAATTTAATTTGTAAAATTTTTCTAGACATTGCATTAAGTAGTTTCATTTTCCTCAAATATTCACTAAATGTTCCAATTGTGCAGAATGACCAAAAGAGCAAATTGACATAAGTCAATTTGTGTTATATTTGATTATATAGCACTAGAATTTTGTTTGCTATTGAACTTATGACTTAGTCACAATATCAGTTACCGAAAATCAATGTAATCAATGTAATGACGCAAACTATTGCTGAAAACAACAACAACAACAAAACGAGCCGACAGGGCTTTGAGTATTAATACTCAAAGTCTTCCCCTCATAGGTTCATGTGCAATTACCACAACCTGGTTGGTTGGTTGGTCGCTCTCATTTTGGCCGTGGTCCATCTTGATCGTGTGGCCATTGATTTCGTTTTCAATTGGGCTATATTTGGGCCTTTTCTCCCCCTTCATCATTCTTGTTCTTCCAAAGTCTTGTAGATTTCTTCTTTGTGTGATTTGTTTTCTCGTATTTTCCTTTTCTGTTAGGAAATATCCCACATTTACCCTTTCGATTTTGTCTTTTCCTCCTTTGACATCCCACATCCATTCTTGTTTTGTTTGTTTTCCTTGTTTCTTTAATCTGTTTGCCCCCACTATTCTTACTACTTCATCCTTTGTTTTTCTGCACTCTGTTAATATATATGTATTTTCTGCATCCTGGATCCTTCCTCCCTCACATAGATCACAATATGGGTCATTTATTTTTTCATTCTAAATTAAAACGTGGCATCTTCAAGGTGGCTGATCAGCAATCTGTTTATACGAGTTGTGGTCTTGTCTATTTCTCGCATGTCCTGAAACCAGGGATCTAAGATTGCTCGTATCCAACCGACTGCCTCTGTCTCTCCCACGTATTCCTCTGCCCATGTCTGCTTGCTTCCCTCTTTCATCTGTTTGAAGCAGTCTCTGTGGTTAGTTTGAGTTATGTTGGCAATGATGCCATAGTGTATGGTTGTGGTGATGAGGGAATCGACTTTGTCATTGTGATCAATTCCCACATGTGACAGGAGTCATTGAATTGTCAGTTCCTTTGTTCTATCTTTGCCAGTAGTTATGTTTTATACATTTGCAGCAGGTGAATTGGAGGAGCATCACTGTGTCCCAGGGCTAGTAGTGTTTCCACCAATGATTTAGAATCTGTTAGTATCAACACTCTCTCCTACATGAGATGTTGATTATCTTCCACCATTTGAACCCTTAATTTGCACCTCAACCTGTACCTCACCAACTTATCCTTTATCTTTACATATTTTCATACACAAGTTGATCTAAAGCAGAGGGTAAAAACACAACTGGACATCAGCTCCATGCCACAGTGTGGGCTATGTCTAGTTCTGAGACTCGAGGTAGGTGGCAACTTCTCCTGTCACTTTCTCAAAACTACGTTTTCGCTCACTTTTGGATTATTTTCTGTGGTTGAGTTTCGCTTATCGAGTTGATTTTTTTAAATCTAGAGGAACAGTTGCAGAACAAATTGACATTCTTTCAACCACAAAATACATTTTTTCTAACCTCAAAACAAGTGAGTGCAAATTCAAAAAAGAGGGTTGTGGGAGTTTTTGTCATATAAATTCAGTTACTGAATGAAAAGAGTAAACAAAAAAGTCTGATTAGAGAGTCACTGCTCAGAATTTCAAAAAATAAATAAATAAAATCCTGAATTTAGCTCCAGTGGTGGCGGAAGAAAGGAACCTCGATGATCATACAAAATAGCATTGACTTAAGAAGGCCCTCAAATTTATCATTTTTCAAATTAAATCCAACAGAATTAAACACTACGTTTAATTTTGGAAATTTCCAATCATGCAGCATGATCGTATGAGCGAATTTTCGTAACTTCTCATACTATACGTTAAATTGTTTTGAAAATTCAGCACTTTTAGTAAAAAGGAATTTTCAG
Organism: Adelphocoris suturalis; assembly: GCA_030762985.1. Taxonomy (NCBI): domain Eukaryota; kingdom Metazoa; phylum Arthropoda; class Insecta; order Hemiptera; family Miridae; genus Adelphocoris; species Adelphocoris suturalis. The sequence continues at coordinate 4,946,034 of CM061046.1, forward strand.
CTACCTACCAATTTTATGGCAAACAATTCTTTCTAAATAATATTTAGCGATTGAAAACATTTTTTCTTTTAATTACATTTTTAGTTTGTTTGCAGTATTTATCCCGACAAGACCGATGTTTTTTTGGTAAATATTAATCAAATTTGATGTCAATTTTTTAACTTTTTGAGATCCTTACAATAAAACATTGATTGAAAAAAAAGAAGAAAACTCGGCGCTCCGCGCCTCGCCAGGGGGCAAGCCCCCTGGACCCCCGGTTACCTCTATTTACATACTTCGGACGAAATTATTGAAACACAGAATGTGTTTGCGTTGTCGCGCAACCAAGTGACAACCAAACAAGCGTCATTGTTTACTATTCATTTATAACATCAATTTATATAGTTATAGTATGAAACTACGAAAAAAAATACGAAATAAATTCGTGATAAATCAAGAGCGATTTATCAAGTAAATGTCCTAAAGAGGCTACATACGAAATTACAGCTTCCTAGAGTGTAAAGTATAGAAATTAGCTTTAAAAGCCACTCATCTGATCCGGACCCTGGACATCGTCAAGTAAATGTCCTAAAGAGGCTACATACGAAATTACAGCTTCCTAGAGTGTAAAGCATAGAAATTAGCTTTAAGAGCCACACATCTGATCCGGACCCTGAGCATCGTCAAGTAAATGTCCTAAAGAGGCTACATACGAAATTACAGCTTCCTAGAGTGTAAAGCATAGAAATTAGCTTTAAGAGCCACACATCTGATCCGGACCCTGAGCATCGTCAAGTAAATGTCCTAAAGAGGCTACAAACGAAATTACAGCTTCCTAGAGTGTAAAGTATAGAAATTACCTATTCAAATTATTTAACCTCCGCTTCACAAATCAAACCGTTTTCGTAATACTCAGATCACCTGCTATGAATCAAATCATCGAAACACAAGCTCAATGAAATCATCAGAAATTAACAAGCGGTTGCAATCATGTTCACAATATCAATTATTGAGAATGATCACCTGTGTGTAAACAATTATTTATATAACCATGCTCATAACTCAGTTTGTTGGACACGCACTTCGCAGTAGTTAACATAATATTGTTGGATAAATCGAGAGCTTTCGAACGAATGGCCAACGAATTTTGTGGGATGAAAAACGACGAAGTACCATATCCCTAGCAACGACTCGGTTGTACGTGAAAATCATCCGTCACACATTTCGTTACCATCCCGCGTTCCATTTTCGGCTAGTTAGTCCATGGCTAAAACACATTCTGTGTTAAAAGATATTTTTTTGACCGATTATTAACGATTTTAGCAGGGGGGGGGGGGGGGGTTCCGGGGCCCTTCTGTACATATAAACTCAGATTTTACCT